>SKCR01007658.1:0-24542 GCA_019454045.1 Zanthoxylum bungeanum | reverse complement strand
TCACAAGCAAATTGGGGAAAATTGTTCCAAACACTTTTTCATCAAATTGATCTAATCAATCATCAATTAAACAACATTCAAGCATTCTAAACATCACCAATTTCATTAAACATGCTCAAAATCAAGTTTACCCAAATTTGTCATGCCCAAAATTTAGGGAAAAATGGATCCAACCAAATTTCATGAAATTGATTATGCACAACATCAATTAAACCTCATTCAAGCATACTATACTAAACAATTTAATCATTTGATGCTCAAATTGAGTTTACCCAAATTAAAGATTTGGCCAACATAAGCAAATTGGGGAAAATCAATCCAATTAATTTTTCATCAAATTGATTACATATAACTCTAATTTATTCATATACAAGCATTCTTAAACAAACAATTTGTTAAAATCATGCTTAAATCAAAAAGCCCCAAATTTTGCTCAAGAACCCTAATTCGTTTTATGCAACCAATAGCTCAAGATACCATTGTTGAGTTTCAATCAAGTCCCAAGATCATAAATCATGCATAAAAACGAGTGAATACACATCAAAGGAGGTGCGGAATAAACTCACATTGAACGGGTTTTGATGAAATGAAGAACAAGTCTTCAAGCTTCTCAAACTCGCGGTAATGGAGCTCCTTGTGCTGCTGGACTGCTCGGTTTTGGTCCTTCTTGTCTCTCCAAGATTCGGCCATGGATGGACTCCATGGAAGCTCCAAGCTTCAAGCTTTTCCATGCTCACAAATTCGTTTCCCTATCACCATAATATAACCCATGTGTGTGCTAGCACTACTCTTCTTCATTTGCTTCTCAAAATTTCGATCAAACCAGAACATTTGTGAAGAAATCGGCTTGAAGCCGTGAGAGGGAGAGAGAGAAAGATGAAGGGTTTTGGTTCCAAAAGCCTAAAACCGTAAGTCACTAAACAAGAGAGAGAAAGTGATGCTTATATATCATTTTATTTTTCTTTATTTACCAAGTAATATAAAATAAAAGGATATACAAAACTTTAATTAAAAAGTCAAAAAGCAAAAAGCAAAAGCTTTCAATTTTCACCCATCACTTCTACTTTTTACATCAAGTCACTTCACTTTAATAAAGTGACAACATATCATATCACATCACTCAAAGTGACAAGTGATTTGACATTGACGCGACTAACAATTGACGCTTGATGCGACTTGCGTACCGCGCTCGAATTCGAAATGCGAATGCGCTCGCAATCACTCTCGGGCTCGGGTTCGCTAATTCCAAATTAACGATTTTTCCGTCGCTTCGTAATTAAATGATTACGCCTAGCGAATTCACTATTCACGTCACTAACGAATTAATTCTAAGTTAATTCGTTCGCCCGAATTAAAATCTAATTTTAATTCCGCGTCGAAATCCAATTTCTATAATATATCGAATATATTATTTTATCAATTAATTCCAAATTAATCGTTCTCTCTCTTTAATTAATATTTTATAATAGATAAAATATATCTGTGATTAATCCCAGATTAATTTTCTCTCTCTTCTAATTAATCCCAGATTAATTAAAGTGCGAGTTATACATCATCGGTGAATCTTCAGGAAGCGACCCATGAGATCTCCGGATATGTTGGCAGTAAATACGGTCGTCGGACTATCCGAACACGTAAGTATCGCGTACTACGTTTATACCGATTTACAAGACAAGGTTGGCTTCTAGCAAAGCGTCATGCCTACCCAATTCTCCAGAAATATTCTTACAGGAATATATATATATCTGTATCAAGCGTAGTATACCGTAGTATTGTGTATATCGGCCCAGTATCAGATAGTCACGTGCTAGGGCTGGGGCTGGATAAGTGTCTGCCCCGTCCGAAGCACATGTCGGATGTCTGGTAACTAGTCTCTATAATCGGATATTCATGACCTGGTCATAATATCCTGATTGGTTGCGCAACACTTAAGAGCACTAATACCATATCCTGCGTGACATCATGTCCAATATGACTGAAGTGATACTTCCGTCTTGACATCACACCCAATACACTACGACTCTCTGATAAACCCAGAAGTGGTGTACGCAGAACCGGTTAAAGCCCTGTACCATCAAGACCAAAGTCTAAAGATTATCGTAAGTATTAGCGATGCAAGTCTCAGGTTAAGACTTAACACACCTACCTTGATTTCGGCCTCCCATAGACACGTAGTCATAATACCAATGGGATTCCGAGGGGTCTATCCAGAGCGAAGCTTTTTCCCGTACCATCGATGAAACACGACCTCCTATCGCACTTGCATAAGTATCCAATACTTATATATATGAGAACTATGCCGTTGTACCCTCACAACACGCACAAGTGCAATACTAGCCTATTCCGCATTATCGATGTCCTGTCTCGATAATACTCCGGCTAGGGATATTTAATGATTAATCCTTCGGGGATTGATACTGTCTCATATCATTCTCAATCCAGGAACTAATCATATGGACCTCTCTCATTTATACATTTATGGGTGATCTAATCACAAATGATGAGAGTGCAATTTCCTTGTCACATAGTTAATTTGTACAACACACACCGTGATCTGTACAAATAGTGACGCTATGGGTCATTTTATCCAACATGCTCGCCATGCGGTTTTCCTAAGAGGAATACCGATATGCAGTGGTAAGTGGGAGGATAGTAAAACTCGATGAAAATCTGAGTAATACTATTCAAGCACCAAGTCTTTAATGAACACAACAGTTCATCAAGGATGAAACTGTACCAGTAATCTTCTAATACACAAGAACCGCGTAGATCGGAGAGAGTCAAAAACAACCTGGGTATGCGTTTCTGATCTCACCTCATAAAGATGTCAATCTTATTGAGGAATACGAACTGACTACGTATGATGAAGTGATACAAGGTATCGACTCCCTATTATGGCAAAGTGCCATGAGTCCAAAATGGATTCCATATATCAACTATGTTTGGACACTAGTTGTTGTACCATAAGGCATTGTGCCTATTGTACTATATAGGTCTTCAAGGAAGACATACGTGGATGGCAGCATACCAACGTACTAAGCTAGGCTTGTAGCGGAAAGGTATCGTTATCAACATTGTGTGATTACAACGAGATCTTTTACCTGTTGCCACGTTAAATCCATTTGGATAATGCTTACTGATGTTGCATGTTTCAATTATGAAATATGGCAGCTGAACGGGAAAATCACTTTCCTGAAAAGGAATCCATTTTGGAGGATGTTATACATCATGACGGTTTTGTCGTACCAAAACTAGCAAACAAGGTTTGCAGATTATTCGATCCATGTATGGATTGAAGTAAGCATTGGGTTCTTGGAATTATCGTTTTGATGCAATCATAATGGTTTATGATATAATTCAAACGAGAATGTTTCTTGTGCATATAAAGAGGTTAATGGGTGAGCGCACTGACAATGATGTCCTAAATAATGATGATATGTCATTTCTTGGAAATATTCCATATTATTACAATCGGTGAAAGCTTGGCTTTCATGAAAAATTCTCCGTAGAATTCTTGGGAGAAACAACCTTTATTCTAGGAATAAAGATCTACTGGGATAGATTTAAAGTTATTAACAATCTCTGAGAACTCGTACATTGAAAAATGTATGTGACCTGGTATCTCATACGCTTTGAGCATATGGAGTCACAAACAGGTCAATCCAAGTGATGGTCACTGGATTGATATTAAGAACATCTGTTAGTATCTTAGAGAACTAAGGATGATGTCTTAAACTATGGAGGAGGAGAACTTGAAGTGACTAGGATCACTGCTGTAAGTTTTCTAACCGATAAAAAAAACGGTACAATACACTTTGAATAACGGAACAGTGAGCTGGAAATCTTCCAAGCAAGATACGGTTACCGAATAAACAACAAATGCGGGTTATTGCTACGGCTGAGGCAGCAATAGAAGCCATTTGGGTCGATGATAAATCTAATTAGATTAGATATAGTTCTGAAAGCAGCTGAGCTAGGCGTCAGCACAAGCTAAAGAATTAATGGTCTCATCAACGATCCAGATATATACTTCGACTATTCATCTGATTCGTTCGGATCATACATCATGGCGATGTGATGATCGTATAAATCACATCAGACGATAATCATGCAAATCCGCTGACGAAAGCCTTTCCTCAGCAGTTTGAGAGAACAGTATATAGTTCGGGTGTATGACACTCGAGTGACTGGCTATAGGCCAAGTGGGAAATTGTTGGACAATTATGACCCATAGCGTCACTATTTGTATAGATCATGGTGTTGTTGTACAAATAAACTATGTGACAATGAGATTGCACTCTTATCATTTGTGATTAGATCACCTAGATGTATAAATGATAGGAGGTCCCTATGATTGTTCCTAGATTGAGATGATATGAGACAGTATCAGTCCATGAAGGATTAATCATTAAATAATCCCTAGTCGTAGTATTATCGAGATTGGACATCGATAATGCGGAATAGACTAGTATTACACTTGTGCGCGTTGTGGGAGCACTAGAGCATAGTTCTTATATATTTAAGTATTGGATATTATGCAAGTGTGATAGGAGATTGTGTTTATCGATGGTAGGAAAACAGCTTCGCTCTAGATAGACCCCTCAGAATTCCATTGGTAGTATGACTAGTGTCGATGGAAGTCCGAAATCAGGGTAGGTGTATTTTGGTCTAACCTGAGACTTGCACCGCTAATACTTGCGACAATCAATATGCTTTGGTTTTGGTCGTCCGGGGCTTTAACCGTTCTGTGTACGCCTCTGCTGGGTATATTGAGAATCGTAGTGTATTGGGTGTGATGTCAAGATGGAAGTATCACTCCAATCATAGTGGAGATGATGTCACGTAGGATACGGTACTAGTACTCTTAAGTACTGTAGTCATCGGGATATTATGACTAGGTCATGTATATCCAATTATAGAGACTAGTTACCAGACATCCGACATGTGCTTCGTACGGGGCAGACACGATTCCAGCCTCCAGCCCCAGGCCTAGCACGTGACATCCGATACTGGATCGCATACTACGTATAATACACACCGCCTGACATAGATTATATATTCCAGTAAGAATATTTCTGGAGAATTGGGTAGGCACGGTGCTTTGCTATAAGCTAACCATGTCTTGTAAATCGGTAAGTACGTGGTACGAGGTACGAACATATTCGGATAATCCGATGACCGTATTTACTGCAACATATCCAGGGATCGCTTGGGTCGCTTCCCAAAGATTCACCGATGACAGTTGATTCGAATTAGAATAATCCGGGATTAATTAAGAGAGAGAATTAATCTGGGATTAATTAAGAGAGAGAAAATTAATCTAGGATTAATTGAGGTATTATTTAATCTGGGATTAAATGTGTTGGAGGAGAGAGAATGCGATTAATTTGGAATTAATCGGTAGAATAAATTTAATAGTTAAATTTAATTTTTTATTTAATTTATTCGTATGGGCTAAAATTAATATATCGTATATATTTAATATGAATTGGATTTCGTTACGAAATTAAAGTCGGACTTTAATACGAATGAACGAATTAATTTAGAATTAATTCATAAACGACGTTCGTAATATATTGTGAGGCATCGTTATTTAATTAAATTAGATTTAATTATTTAGCGACGAGAATTCGTTTAATCGGATTAAACGGATCCGAGCTGCGGCAAATGTTCGTAGAGACATTTGAATTTTGAATTCAAATGTGGGGCCCACTTTAATGTGTAGTATGAGAGTGGTTGGCATTTATGCCATACCATCCACTTTCCAACCACCTTGGAATGGTTTTGGCAAAACCATTTACCCAACCTTCTTGTTTAGGTGAAAAGGGTAAATTGGCTTTTACCAAAACTCTTCTCTCTCTCTCATTTGTGTATGCATCACACAAAACATACTTGGAACAAAATGGAAACCCTAAAAATCCTCTCAATGGGCGTGAGCTTCTAGCCTCCCTCTCTTTGATTTTGTTGCAAAATCAACAAAGCTAGCACTTCATGGAATCAACTAAGGTGATAGGGAAACCAACTCAAAGCTTGGAATCATCAAATGAAGGATCTTGGAGATCTTCATTCAAACAACTCAAAGCTTGGAATCATCAAAGGAATGATCTTGGAAACCAACTCAAAGCCTGGAATGAACAAAGGAAAGATCTTGAAGATCTTCTTCATCTCAAAATTTTAAAAGCTCAAATTTATTCAATGTAAGTAATTCCGCAACTTATAATGAATTTATGAACATGTTTTCTTGCATATTAGATCCTTGGCACATTCAATGAACACTAACAATGGTATCATAGCCAATTTTAAGCATGATAATTTTAGGGTTCATGAGACTAAAATTTGGGGCTTTTGTGTTTTGAGCATGATTTCTTCAAATTGATGCTTTGAGCATGCTTAGACTATGTTAACTTAGAGTTGTCATGATTAGATTGGAATAAATTGATTGGATCAAATTTTGGACTCCCCCTTACCTTGGCCGAAATCACTATAATTGGACTGCGGTTTTATTTTTTTTTGTAACATGAAATGATGTGTTTAAATGCATGTTTAATGTTGATTGTTGGTTGATTGGATTGGAATCAAAGTCAATAAAGTTTATGTTAAAATCAAAAAGCATGTTGAGCATGAAATGATGAATTTAGGATTCAATTTGTGTGAGCATGAAATGATGTGTTTTGGCTTCAATTTTTGTTGAGCATGAATTGATGGATTAAGCATGATTAATTAAGTTAATTGGTTTTTTGGAAATATTGAGTTTAATTAATTAATCATGGCTAATACACTTTAATTAAAATAAATGTGATATTTGGAATATTATAATTATGTTAATAAGCCTTTAATTATAAATTGGGCTAAAAGTGTGTATTTGGGCTTAATGGGCTTGGTTTGACTAAGTTTGGTTTTGGGACTTTTGGATTGGATCCAATTGGGCCCAAAACTAATTCCATAAAGTCCAAATATATCACTTGACCCTTTAAAGAATTTAATTGGGCCTAATGGGCCTAAATTAATTTGTAGGCAATAGGGTGATTCCTATTGGGCCTTGGCATTTTGGGTTTGATCCATATGGCCAAAGCCCATGCCTTAAGAATTAATTAAAAGCCCATTGGACTTTATTTAAATGACATTGGATGTTATTGGGCCTTTGAGACCCATCAAGATTGGATTTGGAATCCAAGCCTTAAAGCTTATAAGTAAGTGTAAATATTTAATTTGGAATTAATTATTGAATACAAATAAATTGGATTTAAAGTTGTAGTTCAATATAATTCAAGAATACTTACTTTGAGTATTTATTCTTAAACGAGTTTGACTCACGCAAATCAAATCGTTGTTTGAACATTGGATGGTCATTAATTCAAAGATTAATTAATTGGATTAGATTGATTGAATAACTGATTTGTATGAATACATGAATGTGTTGAATGAATAATGTATATCGGATGGATATTAGAAGGGCGAGGGCAATTTTGGAAATTGTAATAAGTTTAGAATTTATTAAATTGGACCTGCGTGTCCAGCTTTTTATCTCTTTACTCTTTGTAATTCTCTTCTCACCAATTCCCCTCAATGTTAATGAGGTTTCTTTATTGTATTATGTAATTGGGTAGAAGTTAGAATAGTTCTAGCCGGGGAGAGGAAAGGGATGATTTGTTCTAGGAAAAATTTGTGAGATATCCATCCGCATATCATTATTAATTTATTTATTATCGCCGCCTTATTATGCTTTTAGAATGCATGCTTAGGGTGTATGATGAGACCTAATCAAAGATATAAATTGGTTGCCAATTTACGCGAGAAAAACCCTCAAAACATATTAAGCGTTTTTCCTTCCGTTGAGTGATTCTTACTCAAGATCCAAAGTTGGCATTGGTTTGTTGGCCAAAGTCAAGACCTTTGTCAATTGCGGATGTGTTTGAATCATGAGAGTTTTGCTCCATATCGGTGTCTTGTCCAAGTCGTGATTTGTTGGCCAAAGTCAAGATCACTTCTTGTCCATCGACATTGATTACGATGCTTTCCATGTCAATGGGTTCCGCTTAACTGGGATCATTAAGTTTGTTGTGCCAAAGCTAAGGCTTAGTTGATTCAGAGGAAAAATGTTAGGTAATATATTTGATATATTGGCATATATAAGATATATGTTTCGGACTTGGATGTCCACCTACTGGATCTAGGAATTGGATGAGATCCAATTGATCTTAGAGATCTACCTAGTTAAGTATCATACAATTTGTTGGCCAAAGTCAAGATGTGTGTTATTTAAACGGGATCCTAGCCCACTAGGAAACTAGGTTTCCCGAGTACTCCACAGAGGGTTAGAGGCTCGCCGAAAACAGTGGGAGGCAAGTATTGAGTTTGCAATATTCGTTTACTTACTTGCCATATGCGCTCAATCAAATATCATTCGTCAAATAAATTATATATTAGTTGGACTAATATTATATTGTTGTTTTAATTAAACAGTTGGACTGTATTCAAACCCCTTTATTTATAGTTGATTATATAAATTGGATTATAGTAATCAATATATTTGAATTTTACCCCCTCAATTATAGTTGATTATATAATTGGATTATAGTAATCAATATATTTGGATTTTACCGATCATTTATAATGATTATATAATTGGATTATAGTAATCAATATATATTTGATTTTAACCAATAAAATTATAATAAGTTATATAGTTAGACTATAGTAATCATTACATTAGATTGTACCTGAAATCGTTGATTAAATAGTTGGACTATTAGAATCAAGGTTAAATTGAAAGATTAGTGTTTAAAACATTATCCTAGGGAAAATGTGTTTAAACGACTTTAATTTCCAAATGGGAATAAATTCATGATAGTCCTGAAACTAAGAAGTTTACTTTATTTGATAAAATAACATCTTAGGCCTAAGCCTAGAGTTAAGCAAATAGTATAGCATGATCTTTGAAGATTCATGTGATGATAACTTTAGTTTTAATCTATTATGCTTGCCATAAAGACTCCTTAATTTCCTAATCAGAACTAAGGATTAGATCCTTAAGTATGATGAAAAATTGAAGGATCTTCATAGATCTATTCTTAGATCTTAGAAGTATTAAATTGCAATTAATAACTCTTGATGAGGTAAGGGCCATTCTCAATGAGACAAACCCTAAGTTTGCAATAAGGCAAGTAGCGCGCAAGGCGAAAGCTTACTTTAATATTCTAGAGGCCAAGGCTTGGCCAAAAGGTTTCTAGAATGTAGAAATAGCAAAGGCAAAATCATTATAGTCTTCTAGGAAGACAAAGGACATATCCCAAGATTCTACCTAACTGGGGTAAACGGAGTCATTGAGCGTACTGGCGTATGGACAAGGCAGACATGAAGGAAGAAAAGAAAGGGCAAGGCCTGCTTTAAGTATATTTGTCATAATTATGTGCACTAATAGTATTGAATTGGATTTAAATACTTAGTGTGATACATATGTTGGTTTATTCTAAGGTCCCAAGATCAAATCAAGACATGAAATTATGTGTGAACACATCAACGGAGGTAGCGGAATACTCACATTGATCGGTAGAGTCGATTTGGAGACGATTCAAGCCAAAAACGCACTGCCATGTAAGCCTACTGCATGCAGTCCACTGCCTACAAAAACAGAAAATTAAGTGAAGAAACGGAGCTCCTAGCTTCGTCGGATGGATCCCGTCTCATGGTCGAACCTCCCTACCACCTTCGCAAGACTTGTAAGTGTGCTAGCACTTGATTTCTCACCATGAGAAAACCACTCTTGCTTCCCTTTAGCTCACGGTTTTTTGGCTTCCAAAAACAGTTCCACACTTTGTAGATTTCGTGAGGAGAAAGAGAAAATTTGAGAGAGAAAAATGTGTATTGTTAATTAAAATGATTACCAAAAATCAATTTATATTTATGCCATAATTTATTAAATTAATAATAAATTATGACACATAACATGCAATGGCTTAGAGTATAAAACACTCAATTTCCATGCAATAACATTGAGTGCATTGTACACAATCTACATGCAATGACATTGAGTACAATGTACACAATCTACATGCAAAGCATTAGAATGACATGTGTCATGTGGGCCCCACACGTTTCCAAATGAAAGTGGGCCCACGTGCACTCACGCGTTCGGGTTCGATATTTCCGAAATAACCGAGCTTACGTCGCGACGTTAATTCAATCGAATTTAAATAAATAATCGGCGCCGGCGAAATTATTATTTACGTCGCTAACGAATTAATTCTCAATTAACTCGTTTGCCCGAATTAAAATCTAATTTTAATTCCGCGTCGAAATCTAATTTCGTCTAATATATCGAATATATTAATACATCGATTAATTCCGAATTAATCGTTCTCTCTCTTTAGAGACGATATTTTATCCCGGATAAAACTCTCCGTTATTAATCCTAGATTAATTTTCTCTCTCTTCTATTATAATCCCAGATTATTCAAGAGTGCAAGTTGTGCGTCATCGGTGGATTATCGGGAAGCGACCCATGAGATCCCCGGATAAGTTGGCAGTAAATACGGTCGTCGGAGTGCCCGAATCACGTACGTACCAAGTACGTACGATTTCTCCCGATTTACGAGACAAGGTCGACTCCTAGCAAAGCACCAAGTCTTCCCAAGTTCTCCGACATATTCATCAAAGAATATCTAGATCTGTATCAAGAGCGTAGTATACATTGTATTGTGCGTATCGGCCCCAGTATCGGATAATCACGTGCTAGGGCTGGGGCTGGATAAGTGTCTGCCCCGTCCGAAACACATATCGGATGTCTGGTAACTAGTCTCTATAATCGGATATTCATGACCTGGCATATATATCACGATTGGATGCGCATCACTTTAAGAGCACTAATACCGTATCCTGCGTGACATCATCTCCATTACGACTGGAGTGACACTTCCGTCTTGACATCACATCCAATACACTACGATTCTCTGATAAACCCAGAAGAGGTGAACACCAGAACCAGTTAAGATCCCCAACCACCAAAACCAAGTTTACCGATTGTCGTAAGTATTAGCGATGCAAGTCTCAGGTTAAGACTATAAACACACCTACCTTGATTTCGGCCTCCCATAGACACCTAGTCATAATACCAATGGGATTCCGAAGGGTCTATCCAGAGCGAAGCTGTTTCCCGTACCATCGTTGAAACACGACCTCCTATCGCACTTGCACAAGTATCCAATACTTATATATATGAGAACTATGCCGTTGTGCCCTCACAACGCGCACAAGTGCAATACTAGTCTATTCCGCATTATCGATGTCCAGTCTCGATAATACTACGACTAGGGATATTTAATGATTAAACCTTTGGGGACTGATACTGTCTCATATCATTCTCAGTCCAGGAACTAATCATAGGGACCTCTCTTCATTTATATATCTATGGTGATCTAATCACAAACGGAGAGTGCAATTTCCTTATTACATAGTTAATTTGCTACAACAACACAATGATCTGTGCAATAGTGACGCTATGGGTCATATTATCCAACAATCTCCCACTTGGCACGTAGCGAGTCACTCAAGTGTCCTACACTCGAACTATGTACAATTCGCTCAAATTGCTGAGGAAAGGTTTTCGTCGTCAGCGGATTTGCTAATTATCGTTTGCTGACGCGATTACACGATCATCACATCGCCACGATGTATGATCCGAACGAATCGATGAGACAGAAGTATATATCTGGATCGTCGATGAGACCTTTAATTCCTTAGCCTATGCTGACGCCTAGCTCAGCTGCTAACAGAACTATATCTAATCTAATGATTTATTCTTGATCCAAATGGCTTCTATTGCTGCTAAGCTGCAGCATTAATCCGCATTTGTTGTTTATTCGGCAACAGTTATCTTGCTTGGAAGATTGTCCAGCTCACTGTCCCGGTTATTCAAACTTTATAGTACCGCAGTATTTACCGGTTTGGAAACTTGCAGCAGTGATCCCAGTCACTTCAAGTTCTCCATCTCCATAGTTTAAAGACAACATCTTTAGTTCTCTCAGATACTAACAGATGTTCTTTAATCTTCAATCCAGTGACTGTCACTTGGATTGACCCGATTGTGACTCCATATGCTCGAAGCGTATGAGACACCAATACAAGTACATTTTAAAATGTACAATTTCCCAGAGAGTGTTAACAACTCCAAATCTATCCCAGTAGATCTTTATTCCCTGAATAAAGGTGTTTTTACTCCCCAGAATTCTACGGAGAATTTCTATTGAAAGAATATCTATGAAAGCCAAGCTTTCACACAATTGCTTTATGGGAATTTCACTGTCAGTGGCGCTCTCCCTAACCTCCTTATATACACAAGAATTATTTCGCTTTGATCAAATCATAAGTCATTATGATTATTTCAAAATAACAGTTCCAAGAACCTTATGCTTGCATCAATCCAAACATGGATCGAATAACCCGCCCCAAACCTGGTTTGTCGGTTATACAAAATCGTCAGGATGTTGTAAGCATCCTCCAAAAGGTTTCCTTTTCAGGAAAGCGATTTTGATTTGTAACTGACATATTTCATCAATGAAATATACAGTTATCAACAAGCATCTTCAAAATGGATTTATCATGGCAACAGGTAAAAAGGTTGAACCGTTATTAACATAATGTTGATAACGCTACCTTTCCGTCAAAAGCCCTGCTTTGTACGTTGGTATGTTGCCTTCCATGTATGTCTTCCTTGAAGACGTTTTAATGTACCATAGGCTCAATGCCTTGTGGTACAACAACTAGTATCCAAACATAGTTGTTATACATGGAATCCATTTCGGACTCATGGCACTTTGCCATAACATGGAGTCGATACCTCGTATCACACTTCCTCTAACGTAGTCAGATGGTACACCCACCATAAGATTGACATCTTTATGGGGTGAGATCAGAAACCCATACCCTAGGTTGTTTTCTGACTCTATCCGATCTACTAGTTTCTTGTGTATTTGAAGATTAATGGTATAGATTCATCATAGATGAACTGTTTGTGTTCCATTAAGGACTTCGTGCCTTGATCAGTATACTCCGATTTTCATCGAGTATCACTATCCTCCCACTGACCACTGCATATCGGTATTCCTCTCAGGAAAACCGCATGGTGGCAACAATTACATTGTTCTCATGTGGGATTTACAAGTACTATATTTAAGGTTTCCCTTAGGATAACTTATATTGGCACTTATCCAATTTGGGTCCTTAGTTTGGTATCATCCAAACGCTATGCCTCGCATACCCAAATTATCAGGAATGAGAAACCTCGTTTCTTTCCCTGTTCATACCTATATGATATCTGTCAAACAGATTTATATGGAACCTTATTCTAAATAAGTTTTGCACTGTTAATACATATCCTGTTGAAGGAAATAGTAGCTCAGAGCGACTCGTGATAAACCTATTATGTCCAACAAAATTCGGTTTTTGGTTCGGACACACCGTTTAACTAACGTGTCTCGGGAGGAGTCCTCATACGAAAGAATACCGTACTCTTTCATTACATATGAAACTTACTGCTTAAGTATTTTCCATTACGGTTTAACCGTGGCGGAATAATACTATAGCCGATCTGTTTGTTACTTCGTGTCGAAACTCTAAGTTTCCGATCTGTGTTTTCAAAAGAAACACATAACCACAACGTGATGTCACATCCGTTAAGGTCACGAAATATTCATGTTCACATCTAGCCCAGCTAGATATGGGCCCACTTACTTCACCATGAATAGGGCTAACAGATCGGTGGCCCTTTTACTATTACCAAGTAAATAGCATTTTAGGTATTTTACCTAATAACTAGATTCGCAGACCTTATTTGAATAGTCAAATCAGTCCTAGTACCCACTCTACAAAAGTGTGGATATACGAGTCTTGTTTAATAAACTAGATTCGTAGACCTTATTTGAATAGTCAAATCAGTCCTAGTACCCACTCTTCAAAAGTGTGGATATACGAGTCTTGTTTAATTGTGTCCCAGACAACAATGCCACAAATAAGTCTCCATTGATCAAATCAATTTGAGCTATTTATTTGTCATTTTATATATGTTTGAGATTTTATTTATATTCAAAATATAAATTCTGTATTTATCTCAGTATCATCTTTATATATTGAAACACTTTAGTGTTCTAGAATATAAAGGTTTTATTCCGCAATGGATTAAACACTGATATAGAGATAATGACTCTAGATTAAACTAGTTACATTATAACATTTCCTAATTTAAGTACATACCCAAAGGGTAGTTTCTAAACTTAGGTATCTGCGGTCGAAACAGCGACTTTCGTCCCGTTTTCCGATTTGCAGAGAAATCTCGGCTTGAAGCCAGTATCCAGCTCACAGCGGATTCTGAACGTCAATACATATATTTTATGTACCACACTAAGTATTTAAAATCCAATTTTAATACTAGTAGTGAACATAACTTTGACAAATATTTTAAAGTTAGAGCCTCGCCCTTTCTTTAATTCCTTCGTGTCTTCCATATCCTACTGGTAGTCACTTTGGGATATGTCAATTACCTTTTCAATATTTCACAAACCTTTGGCAAGCCTTGGGTTTTAGGAATATCGAAACAATGTGCACCTTGTGCTACATGCCCAATTGCAAATTGACTTTTCTTTTCCTCTCCCTAGAATAGTCAATTAATTCTCCAAGAATTATTAATTGCAATTTTAATACTTTTAAATCTAAAGATAGATTTATTGTAAGTATATTAATTAAGCACTAAAGTCATCATCACATAAATCTTCCAAAGACTTTATGCTCTACTATTTGCTTAATTATGGGCTTAGTAATAATAAGTTTTTTTATCAAATAAATAACCTATTATTAATTCCCAATAGAAAATTAAATCATTTAAAACATTTAATCCAATGATTTATATTTTAAATATTCAACCTTTCAATTCTTTACTTGATTTTAATAGTCCAACTATTTAATCAAATTATTAAGGTACTATTTATTATAATGATTACAATAATCCAATTATTTAATCAACTATAATTTTAATATGATTACTATAATCCCATTATAAAATCAACTATCATTTAATTCAATTATATTGATTACTATAATCCAATTACAAAATCACTATATATAGAATGAGTTGGTATATAGTCCAACTATATATATTTATTAAAACAACATAAAATATTAGTCCGACTAATACTTTTGATTAATATGACGAGTAAAATATAAATGAGCGCGTTTAGCGAGTATTCGAACGAATGTTGCAAATTGCAAATTCAATACTTGCCTCCCACTATTTTTCGTCGAGCCTCTAACCCTCTGTCGAGTACTCGGGAAACCGTGTTTCCTAGTGGGCTAGGATCCCGTTAAATATCACACAATCTTGACTTTGGCCAACAAATGGGTATGATAATTAACTAGGTAGATCTCTAAGATCAATTGGATCTCATCCAATTCCTAGATCCGGTTAGGTGGACATCCAAGTCCTAAACATATATCTTATATATGCCTATATATCCAATATATATACCCTAACCTTTTTCCTCTGAATCAACTAGGCCTTGGCTTTGGCACAACAAACCTGATGATCCCAGTCAAGCGCGGACCCATTGACCATGGAGGCTTCGTAATCAATGTCAATGGACAAGAAGTGGTCTTGACTTTGGCCAACAAACCACAACTTGGACACGACACCGATATAGAACAAAGCCTCGTGATTAAAACACATCTTTGATGGACAAGGGCTTGACTTTGGCCAACAACCCCTGCCAATCTCGGATCTTGAGTAAGAATCACTCAATGGAAGGAAAAACGCATGATATTTAATGAGGGTTGTTTCGCGTGCAAATTGGCTACCAATTTAATTATCTTTGTTAAGGTCTCATCATCATAACACCCTTAAACATGCATTCTAAATACATAATAAAGCGAGTATGAAATAAAATAATAATGATATGCGGATGGATACTTAACAACATTGATCCTAGATCAAATCTCTCCCTTCTCACTCAAGCTAGCACTTGTACTACTTCTACCCGTTACACTACACTTCTAAAGAAACCTCATATACATAGAGGGGAATAGGTGAGAAGAGAATATAAAGAGAAAGAAGGTGATAAGGCTGGACACGCAGGTCCAATTTAATAAATCGAATTTATTACAACAACAACAATTTTAAAATTGCCCACCCGCTAATATCCATCCGATATACATTATTCATTCAACACAACACGTATTCACACACATAAGCATGTTATCAATCAATCTAATCAAATTAATTAATCTGATAATTAAGTGATCATCCAATGTCAAACAACGATTTGATTTTGTAGTCAAACTCGTTTTTGCGAATAAGTACTCAAAGTACGAATTCATGAATTAAATTAAACTACATCATTAAATCTAATTTAACATGTATTTAATACTAATTCATTATTCAATTCCAAATTAAATATTACACTTTTATTCATAAACCTTTTCGATTTAAATTCCAATTTAGTCGTAACGCGTCTCAAAGACCGATTAACGTCCAACGTCAATTCATTAAAGTCCAATGGGCTTTTGATTGATTTCTTAAGGCGTGGACTTTTGGTCACTCGGGTCAAACCGATAACCAAAGTCCAATCCGGGATTTACCCCATAAGCCCATAAATCAATCTTGGCCCATTAGGCCCAATTGAACATTAAAGTTCATTAGTCGCAATTGGGCTTTATGGTTAAGGTTTGGGGCCCAATTGGATCCAATCCACTTGGCCTAAACCAAACTTGATAAATCAAGCCCAATAGCCCCAAATACAACAATTCAAGCCCAAATCCATTTAAGCCTAAATAATTAAATACACTAATCCAATTACGCAATTTAATTACCAAAAGTGCATTATATGATTAATCAACTAAATCAACATTTTAAAACACCAAATTAGTCTTATTAATCATATTCAATTCATTATCACATGTCAAACACACATAATGAAAAATCAACCCATTTACATGCTTCTAAGTCTCGGCCAGGAAGGTTATTTTGTCCGATTTGAATTCAATCCGATTAATTACACAATCGACAACGTATTAACTTCCCGAATGATTTCATACACATCCAATGTTCATAAAATCAAAACATACCAAGACATTCAAGGGCATATCCATTCGGCCAACACATAGATTTTAGGTTTTATGTTCAATTCAAAATCTAATCCAATTCGTTTCAAATTAACATCATCATTATCATTATAACTCATCCAATGAATTAAAATGAAAAAATTCCAAGAACCCAAAATTCATTATACATTCGGCCAACATGATATTTTGGGGAAAATTTCCAAATCATTTTCAACAAATTGGTCCAACCAAAATGAATTTAAACATGTTATAAACATACTCAAACAAGCAATTTATTCAAATCATGCTCAATCACATTTACCCAAATTTTAAAACCCCTACAATTTCATGCTTGCAACATTAGCTCTTGATGCCATTGTTGGTTATTCTAAGGTCCCAAGATCAAATCAAGACAGAAATTATGTGTGAACACATCAACGGAGGTAGCGGAATACTCACATTGATCGTTAGAGTCGATTTGGAGACGATTCAAGCCCAAAAACGCACTGCCATGTAAGCCTACTGCATGCAGTCCACTGCCTACAAAAACAGAAAATTAAGTGAAGAAACGGAGCTCCTAGCTTCGTCGGATGGATCCCGTCTCATGGTCGAACCTCCTACCACCTTCGCAAGACTTGTAAGTGTGCTAGCACTTGATTTCTCCACCATGATAAACCACTCTTGCTTCCCTTTAGCTCACGTTTTTTTGCTTCCAAAACAGTCCACACGTTGTAGATTTCGTGAGGAGAAGAGAGAAATTGAGAGAGAAAATGTGTATTGTTAATTAAAATGATTTACCAAAAATCAATTTATATTTATGCCATATTTATTAAATTAATAATAAAATTATGACACATAACATGCAATGGCTTAGAGTATAAAACACTCATTTCCATGCAATAACCTTGAGTGCATTGTACACAATCTACAGGCAATGACATTGAGTACAATGTACACAATCTACATGCAAAGCATTAGAATGACATGTGTCATGTGGGCCCCACACGTTTCCAAATGAAAGTGGGCCCACGTGCACTCACGCGTTCGGGTTCGATATTTTCCGAAATACCGAGCTTACGTCGCGACGTAATTCAATCGAATTTAAATAAATAATCGCGCCCGGCGAAATATTATTTACGTCGCTAACGATTAATTCTCAATTAACTCGTTTGCCCGAATTAAAATCTAATTTTATTCCGCGTCGAAATCTAATTTCGTCTAATATATCGAATATATATTAAACAATACATCGATTAATTCCGAATTAATCGTTCTCTCTCTTTAGACGATATTTTATCCCGGATAAAACATCTCCGTTATTAATCCTAGATTAATTTTCTCTCTCTTCTATTATAATCCCAGATTATTCAAGAGTGCAAGTTGTGCGTCATCGGTGGATTATCGGGAAGCGACCCATGAGATCCCCGGATAAGTTGGCATAAATAACGGTCGTCGGAGTGCCCGAATCACGTACGTACCAGTACTAACGTTCTACCGATTTACGAGACAAGGTCGACTCCTAGCAAAGCACCAAGTCTTCCCAAGTTCTCCCGGACATAATTCATCAAAGAATATCTAGATCTGTATCAAGCGTAGATAAACAATTGTATTGTGCGTATCGCCCATATCGGATAATCACGTGCTAGGGCTGGGGCTGGATAAGTGTCCGGCCCCTCCGAAACACAGATCGGATGTCTGGTAACTAGTCTCTATATCGGATATTCATGACCTGGTCATAATATCACGATTGGATGCGCATCACTTTAAGAGCACTAATACCGTATCCTGCGTGACATCATCTCCATTACGACTGAGTGACACTTCCGTCTTGACATCACATCCAATACACTACGATTCTCTGATAAACCCAGAAGAGGTGAACACAGAACCAGTTAAGATCCCCAACCACCAAAACCAAAGTTTAACCGATTGTCGTAAGTATTAGCGATGCAAATCTCAGGTTAGACTATACACCTACCACCTTGATTTCGGCCTCCCATAGACACCTAGTCATAATACCAATGGGATTCCGAAGGGTCTATCAAGCGAAGCTGTTTCCCGTACCATCGTTGAAACACACGACCTCCTATCGCACTTGCACAAGTATCCAATACTTATTATATGAGAACTAAGGTACCGTTGGTGCCCCACACACGCGCACAAGTGCAATACTAGTCTATTCCGCATTATCGATGTCCAGTCTCGATAATACTACGACTAGGGATATTTAATGATTAAACTTTTGGGGACTGATACTGTCTCATATCATTCTCAGTCCAGGAACTAATCATAGGGACCTCTCTTCATTTATATAATCTATGGTGATCTAATCACAAACGATGAGAGTGCAATTTTCCCTATTACATAGTTAATTTGCTACAACAACACAATGATCTGTGCAAATAGTGACGCTATGGGTCATATTATCCAACAACATAAATATATGTACTGATGTGCAGAATCTGCTATGAGCAGGATACTGACTTCAAATGAGATTAATCTGCGAATCGGAACGGGATGACAGTCGCTGTTTTAACCGTAGATACCTAATTTTAGGAACTACACTTCGTGTGTACTTGAATTAGGAAACTGTTATAATGTAACTAGTTGACTAGAAATATATCTCTAAATAATCGGTATAACTTGTTTGCGAGTGAATGACAGTGTTTTATATTTTGAATATGAATAAATCTCAAACATATGCATGAACAAACTAATAATCCAACTGATTTGATCAGAAAAACTTAGTTGTGGGCAGTACTGTCTGGGACACATTAAACAAGAATCGTATATCCACACTTTTGAAGAGTGGGTACTATGACACATTTGATTCCACTCAATAAAGTCTACGAATCTAGTTTATTAGGTAAAGTACCTAAATACCTTTTACTTGGTAAAGTGGAAGAACCACTGATCTGTTAGCCTCGTTCATAGTGACGTATATGGGCCCATGTCTAGCTAGGCTAAATGTGGAATGAATGTTTCGTGACCTTTACGGATGTGGCATCAAATTATGGTTATGTGTTTCTTACAAAACAAGAATCGGAACTTTTAGAGTTTCGACACCAAATATACAAACGGATCGGCTAAAGTTTAAAACCATCCCTGTTTGACCATGATGAAAATACTTAAGCAGTAAGTTTCTCATATACTTGAAAGAGTATAGTATTCTTTCAATGAGGACTCCTCATGGAACACGTCAGTTTGACGGTGTGTCCGAACGGAGAAACCGAATTTTGCTGGACATGATAAGGTTAATCATGAGTCGCTCTGAGCTACCATTTTCCTTTAAAGGGATAAGCATTTAACAGTGCAATACTTATTTTGAATAAGTTTCCATGAAAATCTGTTTGACAGATTTCATATTAGATATGAACAGGAAAGAAACTGGGTTTCTCACTCCTGAAGATTTGGGATGCTGGCATATGTTTGGATGATACCAAACAAGAACCCAAATTGGACAAGTGCCAATGTAATGGTTATCCTAGGGAACCCAAAGTATATTACTTATACATCTCACAAAAGATCAATTTTAATTATTGCTCGCCATGCGGTTTTCCTAAGAGGAATACCGATATGCAGTGGTAAGTGGGAGGATAGTAAAACTCGATGAAAATCGGAGTAATACTATTCAAAGCACCAAGTCCTTAATGGAACAGAAACAGTTCATCAATGATGAACTGTACCAGTAATCTTCTAATACACAAGAACCGCGTAGATCAGAGAGAGTCAGAAAACAACCTGGGTATGGGTTTCTGATTCAACCCATAAAGATGTCAATCTTATTGAGGATACGAACTGACTACGTATGATGAAGTGATACAAGGTATCGACTCCCTATTATGGCAAAGTGTCATGAGTCCAAAATGGATTTCATGTATACAACTATGTTTGGACACTAGTTGTTGTACCGCAAGGCATTGTGCCTATTGGTACTATATAGGAGTCTTCAAGGAAGACATACGTGGATGGCAGCATACCAACGTACTAAGCTAGGCTTGTATCGGAAAGGTATCAATATCAACATGTGTTGATTACAACGAGATCTTTTACCGTTTGCCACTTAAATCCATTTGGATAATGCTTACTGATGTTGCATGTTTAAATTATGAAATATGGCAGTTGAACGGGAAACCGCTTCCTGAAAAGGAAACCTTTTTGGAGGATGTTGTACATCCTGACGGTTTTGTCTTACCAAAACTAGCAAACAATGGTTGCAGATTATTCGATCATGTATGGAATGAAGTAAGCATTGGTTCTTGGAATTATCGTTTTGATGCAATCATAATGGTTTATGATATAATTCAAAACGAGAAATGTTTCTTGTGTATATAAAGAGGTTAATGGGAGCGCACTGACAATGATGTCCTAAATAATGAGGATATGTCATTTCTTGGAAATGATATTCCCATATTACAATCGGTGAAAGCTTGGCTTTCATGAAAAATTCTCCGTAGAATTCTTGGGAGAAACAACCTTTATTTTAGGAATAAAGATCTACTGGGATAGATTTAAAGTTGTTAACAATCTCTGAGAACTCGTACATTGAAAAATGTATGTGACCTGGTGTCTCATACGCTTTGAGCATATGGAGTCACAAATAGGTCAATCTAAGTGATGGTCACTAGATTGATATTAAGAACATCCGTTAGTATCTTAGAGAACTAAGGATGATGTCTTAAACTATGGAGGAGGAGAACTTGAAGTGACTGGGATCACTGCTGTAAGTTTCCTAACAGATAAAAACAATGGTACAATACACTTTGAATAACGGAACAGTGAGTTGGAAATCTTCCAAGCAAGATATTGTTACCGAATAAACAAAAAATGCGGGTTATTGCTGCGGCTGAGGCAGCAATAGAAGCCATTTGGGTCATGATAAATCTAATTAGATTAGATATAGTTCTGAAAGAAACTGAGCTAAGGCGTCAGCAGAAGCTACAGAATTAATGGTCTCATCAACGATCCAGATATACTTCGACTATTCATCTGATTCGTTCGGATCATACATCGATACGATGTGATATCGTATAAATCGCATCAGACGATAATCATGCAAATCCGCTGACGAAAGCCTTTCCTCAGCAGTTTGAGCGAACAGTACATAGTTCGGGTGTATGACACTCGAGTGACTGGCTATAGGCCCAAGTAGGAGATGTTGGACAATTATGACCCATAGCGTCACTATTTGTACAGATCATGGTGTTGTTGTACAAATAAACTATGTGACAATGAGATTGCACTCTTATCATTTTTGATTAGATCACCTAGATGTATAAATGATAGGAGGTCCCTATGATTAGTTCCTGGATTGAGATGATATGAGACAGTATCAGTCCACGAAGGATTAATCATTAAATAATCCCTAGTCGTAGTATTATCGAGATTGGACATCGATAATGCGGAATAGACGATTTACACTTGTGCGCGTTGTGGGAGCACTACAGCATAGTTCTCATATATTTAAGTATTGGATACTTATGCAAGTGTGATAGAAGATTGTGTTTTACCGATGGTACGGAAAACAGCTTCGCTCTGGATAGACCCCTCAAAATTCCATGGTAGTATGACTATGTGTCTATGGAAGTCCGAAATCAGGGTAGGTGTATTTGGTCTTAACCTGAGACTTGCACCGCTAATACTTGCGACAATCAATATGCTTTGGTTTTGGTCGTCCAGGGCTTTAACCGGTTCTGTGTACGCCTCTGCTGGGTATATTGAGAATCGTAGTGTATTGGGTGTGATGTCAAGACGGAAGTATCACTCCAGTCATAGTGGAGATGATGTCACGTAGGATACGGTACTAGTGCTCTTAAGTACTGCAGTCATCGGGATATTATGACTAGGTCATGTATATCCGATTATAGTAGAGACTAGTTACCAGACATCCGACATTGCTTCGTACGGGGCAGACACGATTCCAGCCCCAGCCTAGCACGTGACATCCGATACTGGATCTACGCAATACTACGTATACAACGCCTGACATAAATTATATATTCCAGTAAGAATATTTCTGGAGAATTGGGTAGGCACGTGCTTGCTAGAAGCCAAGCATGTCTTGTAAATCGGTAAGCACGTGGTACGAGGTACGAACGTATACGGATAATCCGATGACCGTATTTACTGCCAACATATCCAGGGATCTCTTGGGTCGCTTCCCAAAGATTCACCCGATGACAGTTGATTCGAATTAGAATTAATCTGGGATTAATTAAGAGAGAGAATTAATCTGAGATTAAATTAAGATGGAGAAAATTAATCTAGGATTAATTGAGGTTATTATTTAATCTGGGATTAAATGTGTTCGAAAGGAGGAGAACGCGATTAATTTTGAATTAATCGGATAGAATAAATTTAATAGTTAAATTTAATTTTTCTATTTAATTTATTCGTATGGGCTAAATTAATATATCAGATATATTAATATGAATTGGATTTCGTTACGAAATTAAAGTCGGACTTAATACGAATGAACGAATTAATTTAGAATTAATTCATAAACGACATTCGTAATATATTTGTGAGGCATCGTAATTTAATTAAATTAGATTTAATTATTTAGCGATGAGATTCGTTTAATCGGATTAAACGGATCCGAGCCTGCGGCAAATGTTCGTAGAGACATTTGAATTTTGAATTCAAATGTGGGGCCCACTTAAAAAATGTGGTAGTTGGGAGAGTGGTTGGCGTTTATGCCGTAGCATCCACTTTCCAACCACCTGGGAATGGTTTTGGCAAAACCATTTACCCAACCACCTTGTTTAGGTGAAAAAGGTAAATTGGCTTTTACCAAAACTCTTCTCTCTCTCTCATTTGTGTATGATCACACAAAACATACTGGAACAAAATGGAAACCCTAAAAAATCCTCTCAATGGGCGTGAGGTTCAGCCTCCCTCTCTTTGATTTTGTTGCAAAATCAACAAAGCTAGCACTTCATGGAATCAACTAAGGTGATAGGGAAACCAACTCAAAGCTTGGAATCATCAAAGGAATGATCTTGGAGATCTTCATTCAACAACTCAAAGCTTGGAATCATCAAAGGAAGAAGTCTTGGAAACCACTAAAGCTTGAATCAACAAAGGAAAGATCTTGGAGATCTTCGTCTCTCAAAATTTTAAAAGATCAAATCCATTCAATGTTAAGTAATTCGCAACTTATAAGGAATTTTAGACATGTTTTCTTGCTTATTAAGATCAGTGGCACATTCAATGAACACTAACATTTCTCTCTCGAGAATCACTCATGCCAGCCATTTTAAACAAATCGACGTCTAATCAACCGACTAAGCAAACCGACTCCCACAACGCCTCTCAACACACGGAACATAGGCCTCACTCAAACTGCCACCCCTTTGAACGCTTTGCAAGCCGTGATGTAACAACACCAAAAGCTAATAAACCACAACTTCACTCTCAGCCTTCACTCATGAAACCTACAAACCGAATTCCACCTAGAA
>SKCR01007657.1:0-24563 GCA_019454045.1 Zanthoxylum bungeanum | reverse complement strand
TTTCGTATATTTTCACTCCAAAATAATTTTTGACAATTATTCAAATGCCCAATACACATCCAATATATTTAAATAATATATTTTTCATTAAAAATTTCCAGAATATCCAGATCTGATTTGGGTGCAAAATTATCATTTTTCATGCTTTAAATCCAATTTTTTCTCAAATTAATCATATAATATTTACACCAATCAAAGCCACCACTAATGAATTACTCAAGAACAATTATAGGTATTACAAGAGTGGTCGCAACACTCTAGAATGGCAACAACTCATCATATGAGAAAATTGAACTAATATTACACTAATATTACTCAATCTAACTTCACATATGCATCTAACAACCAAATCCATCATCCAAATCAAAAAGCCCCAATTTTTAAGTGTAAAGAGTCTCTAAAATTTTTTAAGAATCTCTACAACATAAAAAATTCAAGCAAGAATAATAAAATAATTTTCTAAGTTAAAGAAAACTAAAGATTACCTTAATCTTCCAAAATCTTCATTAACTTTGTTCTTATTGAACTTTTTCTTCTCTAAAATGCTTGAAGAACTTTTTATTTTATTGGAGCTAGGTTAATATTACAAAGCAAGGAAAAAATATTTCCCTTATATATCCAACGCTTTGTCCGAAATTGGGAGAAAAAAAAAAGAAGAAGAAGATATATTTGCATTTTAATCAAATTAAAGAAGCAAAATTCTTTTTATAACATCTTTTTTTTCTTAAATGTAAAAAGTTAAACTTTTACACTATAATCATTTCCTAAAATAAATTTCACCTTAGATATTTATATGTTAATTACTTTATTTATTTAACAATTAAATAAATAAATATTTACTTAAATACAAATATCTAAATATATGTATCATATTTACTTTAAATAATAAAAATACATATATTTATGATATATGTGAAATATCTTATTTGACATTAATTAATGTGTATTTAATAAAATCATATATTAAATACAAATACACATTCATTAGGAAATGACTGAAATGCCCCTTATGCATGTGTTTTTCGTTTAATCCTTAAATGATTCGAATTAACTTATTTAATCCGATAAAGTATTATGAATAATCTGTATTATTCATAACAATTTGCCCAAGTGCTCAACGAGTACACTTCATATTGTGGGATTCTCTAAGTTTAAGTTTATCTGTCACAGAATCAAATTTCATGTCCATAATTCACCCACTCGTAAATTATGACGACCACGGATAATCTCGCTAAACTATGCAAGTCGAGGTCATTGCATACGTATAATCCCTCCGTCACAGGCTATCATATTATACCGGGGATATAGATAGGAACATTGAATCTCTTAAGTATAATATAATCGACTTACAAATTTACGATCTCTAAATAACACTCGGAACTCGCTTCCGAAGTATACTACAACCATGAATTTACTAGATCGCAATACGTACATGGTAACTATGCCCTGTATATAGGACTAACGTATTCTATCTGATACTCACAGGATATCATGAGCATGGTAAGCAGGGGAGGTCTGATCGAAATAGATCGGTGACGTGACTGCCATTAATGTTTGGAGGATGTCTCATATATCCACAGTGGTATCTCAAGTCGAATGACCACTATACTACTTGAATCGAGAAGATTCCTATTGACGTTGGTGTACTATCTATTAGGAAATCTTGGTGAGTCGTTCAGTGTTTATCAAATAAATACCTACACGTTTATACGAGTCTCCCCAGACTCATGGTTCATTTGGATAAACCATCGGACCAGGTCCCAATATACGATATGTACTAGTCTCAGAGGATTTTACTGACCAACCCGTGTTTGTAAGGAACTATATTTGAGAGTATATAACTTATAGTGACACTTCCCAATGTCAATTATAAACTACGTTGTAACTGTGTACTACGTTGTAAATCCTGGGGTCTTTGTCTAATATATACATATCACTAAATCAGATTTAGTTTCAATCTAATCATAATTAGATTGAATATGTATATAAAAAAAATATGCAACCATTAATATGTAATATTATGGGAAAAAAAATTGTTCGTATTTATGAATCAGACAGAAATATGATCTAGATTGCCACTTAGAGAATCAACCCTAACAATATTATTCTTAAAGGATATACAATTATAATTTTCAAACGGATGTAGATAATGGGAAATTAACATCTGAATCATTATTCACCCTAGTTGGTGGAGCAATAATATGGAGAAGTATAATGCAATCTAACATTGAGGCTGGGTATGTAGCAGATTGTGAAGCAGCTAAGGAAGCATTATGGCTTCAGAGATGCTTGGGAAATCTGTAAGTTGTTCCAGACATGGATAAACCAATAATATTTTATTGTGATAATAATGGTATAATGGTAAATTCCAAAGAACCAAGAAGCCATAAGAGAGGAAAACATATAGAGAGGAAATATCATCTCTTTAAGAGCATGTTGCAGATGGCATTCTCCAGAAAACTTAGCTGATTCGTTTACAAAGACTTTGTCTGCTAAAGTGTTTGATGGTCACCTAGGGGGTCTAGGATTACATGACATGTCTCATTTGCTCTAATGCAAGTGGAGATTGTTGGGTTATATTCTCTTGAGCTTCATGTAATATAAAAAGAATTATTTGTTAGGAGATAACAAATGCATTATTCATTTATCAAAAATGTTTGATTTAAATCGCATATTGTAAATTTCTTATTTACCATCGATTACTCATTTGTCTTCAGACTTAGTGTATGAGTGTCATACACGAGATGATTTAAGTCTGAAGTTAGTAATCTAAAATAGTTCATAGAGAGCAAGTAAAACAAGTACTTTATTTGTGGTTTATCTATAACTGCGGTCAATTCTATAAATATACGGTTACCTTGATCCGAGATCGTCCATGTGGTGACATGAGAATGAAGGCACCTTATATGATGTGATCATATAGGACTGGACGCAAATAGAAATTAATTTCTTATAATATTCGTTAAATAAAAATTCATTTCAATATACTAGATGGTCATGTATGGATTAATCAGAATACATAGTATACTTCGTACTCCTGCATGGCAGGCTATGTCCTTTGATTTACAAATGTGAGATCAGTTTAGCAATCTCGACTGACCGGCGTGATCACACACATATAACACAAGCGCATATATCATTCAAGTAGTATAAAATATATCGATCCCATGAGGACTTAATACCTAAGCTATTAATTATGAAACCAAATGTTTACGAGTATCTAATAGATTGGTTGTTGATTGGATGGTGATTTTATCTAAAGACAAGTAAATAATATAGTGCGAAAGTAAATTAAAGGGAAATTCAATATTAAGAAACTATCCAGGGTTGTGAATTCTTCCAATATCTTTTAAAGATGAAGTAGTTATCTAATGTTTGTGTAATATATTGGTTTATTAACATGGAACACAAAATTATGCAAAAGCCTTTGTCGATGGTCTGATGCAAATACCCAGTTTAACCCAATTAATCATATGTCTATGTCAACCAAGTTATCAGAATTCATTAAGATTAAGTTCCAATTATGGCTACCCCCGCCCGACAGGTATATTTCTATCATGTAAGGAAATCTATTAAGGGGTATCTAATCCTTAAGGGAGATCGTGGGCTATTAAGTCTAAGGCTGAAACCTAAAATTCCTTCGTCAAGTTTATTTTAAGTTTACCACATAAATCTTATTGATGGCCAGTTAACAAGAAGCATTAACCTTAAGACTTAATAAATAAACCTTTATATTACTCAAACTATAAAATAACCCTTTATAAATCGGTGATATTAGAATTCATCACAACCCAGATAACATGTTTAGTTATGACACATATCTAAGGCTAGTAAAAGCTTAAATAAAGTAAATGACATAAAGTAAATACTGGAAATTAAAAATGTAAATAAAACAATAAAGAAAATGCTAGGGTTATAGGATCCATTTTTATTACTTCTATTTTAGATATCTCCTTTATTATAATATATTAATTTTCATGACATTACCAACCGACCATAAAGGCGGTATCCTAATTAAAGTCAAATTTATAATTAATTCCAACCGACCATAAAGGCGGTATCCAATTTAGTCAGGTTAAAAATCAATTCAATTAAAGTTCAACCGACCATAAATGCGGTATCCCATTAAGTCAGGTTTTAAATAGTTTATATATTATATTTAAGGGAGATTAATCTAGATATTAGTAATAAAAGCTTGACCTTTAACCCCAACAGAGGGGAGTTACCTCCTCATACTGAACAGTAAAATAAATACAGAAAAGTAAGAAAAGAAAGAGCTATTGCGTAAATAAAATAAAATTAAATACAGAAAGCTGTAAATAAACAAGCAAGATACAATCTTCTTAGTATTCTTAAGGAATTCCTCAGAAGAAAATATGAAATAAAATTCTGAAATCGGCCTCAATTTATAGGCAAAGTTTGGCCTCACGCATCAGCATCTGAATTATTGGTTAGGTGTCGCTACTCCAAATGCTTGCGCGTCGTAACTCTAACTTCATCATGACGTCAACAATGATGATTGTCGGTAGCATGTGATGGTGACACGTGTTCGGCGCACGTTAGCAAGATTGATGTGATGTTGACATGTGGCATGCACGTTAGCAAGATTGATGTGATGTTGACATATGGCATGCACATGTTAGCAAGTGTGATGTGATTGTGACACGTGTCTAGCTCACGTTAGTGCCGTATGATAGCAGTCGGTGAATTTTAACACTGCGTATTTTAGCAAATGGTGCATTTTAGCAGGAAATTTATATTTTTGCCATTTTTGTCTGCTTTTCGCTATTTTGGCCCTGAATTGATTCCAAAGAGTCCTGTTATTTTATTTATCTTCATAATAACACAAAACACATCAAAATATTCATAAAACCCAAGAAACTATACAAAATATTAAGTAAAATGGACGGTAAATATTGATATATTTACCGCTTATCACACCCCAAACCTAACATTTTGCTAGTCCTCGAGCAAAACAACAAAATAAAATGCAATAAACAACATTAACATAAAATT
Organism: Zanthoxylum bungeanum; assembly: GCA_019454045.1. Classification (NCBI taxonomy): domain Eukaryota; kingdom Viridiplantae; phylum Streptophyta; class Magnoliopsida; order Sapindales; family Rutaceae; genus Zanthoxylum; species Zanthoxylum bungeanum. The sequence continues at coordinate 19,547 of SKCR01007657.1, read as the reverse complement.
AAACTAGGCCACTTTCGTAGGGATCACGGTTGCATTTAGCGTATGTAACAATCCATTAAACCCCTAGGTTTATTTAGTGGATGAGTTGTAGTCTAGTAAGGGCTTACAACAACGATACCCACAAACGTCAATCTAATGCACACAAAAGAAAATGACAAGAGAAAAGAGAATAAACAAGTTAGTGACTAAATAAGTGAAACTTCTTATCCAAGTTAATAATTGTTTTATTTCTTTCTAAATTACCAAATAAGTAAATTCTCCGATTATTTTTACCATTCTTCATATACACAACCAACAAAGTATTAGTCAAGTCATTGTGCCCACAATATTCATTAGTGTAGTTGAAAAGAGAGTAATATTTATTCTTAAAGTTATATCAGAGTTCACACCTTTTTTTAGCAATGGAATTAATTTTTTTTTTATTTTTTTTTGCATAAAATAAATAAAGCAACATCTTCAATCTATGTAGTGAGCTTTGGGCCAGTGTCTCCCAAACCAGTTGGCTTTAGGGCATTAGGTGTTAAGATACCCATACGGACTTAATTTCTCGGATTTCAGATGTATCTTTTTATTTTATAATATCTTTGATCCATGTAGCGATCTTCGGGCCAGTGACTCCCAAACCAGTTGGCTTTAGGGCACTGGGTGTTAAAACACCCATATGGACTTAATTACTCGGATCTCAGATGTTTATTTATTTATTTATTTTCTTATTCCATTGCTTTTTTAGATGCTTTCTCCAATTAAACTAGAGCACTGAATATTATAAACTTTTCAATTACAAATTTTGTCCGTATGTTACCATGCATGTTGATAATATCTGTCAACTGGGCATATGAAGATCCATTTTAGTCAGTTTTATGGAGAATTCACAAGTTAAATAACTCAAAAGAAATAAACAAAAATTAACTTGTTACAAACTAGGTTCAGATACGTCTCAGGAGTGGAAATTCCTTACACAGCTATCTCACACCAATTTCACCTGATTTAGTCAAGTTAAAAAAATAAAACATAAATATTTTTTTTTTTTTATTATTATTATTTTTTTAAAAATTTTGTTGAAAAGTTTTGACTAAAAATAACACAATAAAAATAAGATACTAGTCAACTATTCCCTCCCCCAAACCAAAATTAGACATTGTCCTCAATGTCTTAAAAAGTAGAAGAAGATTTTAGAAAATAGTACCTGGTTAGCTGAAATTCTACATCTAAAATGAAAATTAAAGGTTAAGATCCAGATTTATCCGACGCTTTTTACCACGATCATTATCAGACCAGTTTATCTTGGAAATGATAGGGTCAATTTTTGGTTCAAATGCTAAAATTTGGTCAATTAAATCATGGACAGTTCTGGCAGTAAAGATGAGATCTTTTACAGGTTTTGACACGAACCCATTTCTCCGGGCATCATCAAGAAACACACAAAGAAAACCATAAAATCTATCAGCATTAAATAGTCCAAACGGTTTCTGGTGTCTGTTCAAGTTCGCCCAAGATAGCACTGTAAAACTTTCCTCCATCGTGCCCAAGCCACCTGGCAAAGCAATAAAAGCATCAGCACGGTTAATCATTTCTACCAGTCGTTCAGACATACCTGGCACGATTAGTTCCTCTTCGTTTGATGGTCCTGTAAGATTTGCCTCTGCCAAGGGTTTTGGGATGATTCCCAGAACTTGACTACCTCTTTCTTGTACAACCTTTGAAACAATCCCCGTTAGTCCAAGATTACCACCACCATATAATAAGTGCATATTCCTTTCAGCTATGACATGACACAATTCCTATGCCGCCTCAACGAACTCTGGATTAGAACCAACACTAGTACCGCAAAACACACAAATATTTACAACTCGTCTTCTTGAAATGGCTTCCAATTTTTTTTTTAAAACCTGGATGCCTTCAAGAGTGCAATGATGAGTTGAATTTATAATACCTGAAAAAAGATGAGTAATAATAGCACCAGTACCTGTCAAATGACAATTATTAGCTAAACAATAAAATAAATCATGAAAGTCAAAAAGTCTGGATCATGTCGGAGAAAACAAAAGAAATAACTAAACAAATCACAATTATTAGTTAAAGAAAAAGAGATTATAATAATTATGCCTAGCAAAATTACTATTCACGTTGCTAATGAATTCATTCTAAATTAACTCGTTCGCCCGAATTAAAATCTAATTTTAATTTCGCTTAGAAATCCAATTTCGTATAATATATCGAATATATTATTTTATCGATTAATTCAAAATTAATCTTTCTATCTCTTTAAATAATATTTTATCCCAGATAAAATATCTCCGTAATTAATCCGAGATTAATTTTCTCTCTCTTATAATTAATCCCAGATTAATAAAGTGCGAGTCATACGTCATCGGTGAATCTTCGGGAAGTGACCCATGAGATCCCCGGATATGTTGGCAGTAAATCCGGTTGTCGGACTATCCGAACACGTACGTACCTAGTACTACGTTTTTACCGATTTACAAGACATGGTTGGTTTCTAGCAAAACACCGTGCCTACCCAATTCTCCAGAAATATTCTTACTAGAATATATGATCTATATCAGGCGTAGTATACAAAGTATTGTGTATTTCGATCTAGTATCAGATGTCACGTGCAAGGCCTGGGACTGGAAATGTGTCTGCCCCGTACGAAGCACATATCAGATCTCTGGAGTTAGTCTCTATAATCGGATAAACATGACCTAGTCATAATATCCCGATAGCTGCAGCATATAAGAGAACCAGTTCCGTATCCTACGTGATCATCATCTCCACTATGACTGGAGTCATACTTCCATCTCGACATCACACCCAATACACTACGATTCTCAATATACCCAGAAGAAGCGTACACAGAACCTGTTAAATCCTCGGACGACCAAAACCAAAGTATATTGATTTTCGCAAGTATTAGCGGTGCAAGTCTCAGGTTAAGACCAAATACACCTACCCTGATTCGGACTTCCATAGACACATAGTCATACTACCAATGGAATTCCGAGGGGTCTATCCAGAGCGAACCTGTTTCCGTACCATCGATAAACACAACCTCCTATTACACTTGTATGAGTATCCTATACCCAAATATATGAGAACTATGTCGTTATGCTCCCACAACGCGCACCAGTTTAATACTAGTTTATTCCGCATTATCGACGTCCAATATCGATAATACTACGACTAGGGATATTTAATGATTAAACCTTTATGGATTGAGACTGTCTCATATCATCTCAATCCGGAACAAATCATATGGACCTTCTATCATTTATACATCTTGGTAATCTAATTACAAATGATAAAAGAGCAATTTCCTTTGTCACATAGTTAATTTGTACAACACCACCATGATCTGTACAAATAGTGATGCTATGGGTCATAACTGTCCAACAATCTCCTGTTTGGCCTATAGCCAATCACTCAAGTGTCCTACACCCGAACTATGTACGGTTCGCTCAAACTCCTACTGAGAAAATGCTTTTGTCAGCGGATTTGCAGGGTTATCATCTGATACGATTTATTCGATCATCACATCGCCACGATGTATGATTCGAATGAATAAGATGAATATTGAAGTATATATCTGGATCGTTGATGAGACCATTAATTCTTTAGCATGTGTTGTAGCCTAGCTCAGATTCTAACAGAACTATTCCTAATCTGATTAGGATTATTATCGACCTAAATGGCTTCTATTGCTGCCTCAGCTGCAGCAATATTCCGCTTTTGTTGTTTATTCGGTAACAGTATCTTGCTTGGAAAATTTCCATCTCATTGTTCCGTTATTCAAACTTTATAGTACCGTTGTTATGACTTATAGTCATTTTTATCGGTTTGGAAACTTACAGCAGTGAACCTAGTCACTTCAAGTTCTCATTCTCCATAGCTTAAGACAACATCCTTAGTTCATCTAAGATACTAAAGGATGTTCTTAATATCAATCCAGTGACTATCACTTGGATTCGCCTGATTGTGACTCCATATGCTTAAAGTATATGAGACATCAGGTCGCGTACATTTATTTTAATGTATGAGTTCTCGGAGAGTGTTAACAACTCTAAATCTATCCCGTAGATCTTTATTCCTAGAATAAAGGTTGTCTCTCCAAAGAATTCTAAGGAGATTTTTCATGAAAGCCAAGCTTTCACCGATTGTATTATGGAAATATCATTTCCAAGAAATGATATGTCATCATTACTTAAGACTTTACTGTCAGTGCGCTCCCACTAACCTCCTTATATACACAAGAATCATTTTCGTTTTGAATTAAATCATATACCATTATGATTACATCAAAACAAAAATTCCAAGAACGCAATGCTTGCTTCAATCCATCCATGGATCAAATTAACTTGCAAACCTTGTTTGCTCAATTTGGTTTGACAAAAACCATCAGGATGTTGTAAACATCCTCCAAAAGGTTTCCGTTAAGGAAAGCAGTTTTGGCATTCAGCTGCCATATTTCATGAATGAAACATGCAGCATTAGCAAGCATTATCCAAATGAATTTAACAATGGCAACAGGTAAAAGGTTTCGTCGTAATCGACACAATATTGATAACGATACCTTTTCGCTACAAGCCTAGCTTAGTATGTTGGTATGTTGCCATCTATGTATGTCTTCCTTGAACACTTATATAGTACCAATAGGCACAATGCCTTCCGGTACATCAACTAGTATCCAACTTAGTTGGTATACATGGAATCCATTTCGGACTTCATGGCACTTTGCCATAATAGGGAGTCGATACCTTGTATCACTTCCTCATACGTAGTCAGTTCGTGTTCCCCAATAAGATTGACATCTTTATGAGGTGAGATCAGAAACCCATACCCCAGGTTGTTTTCTAACTCTCTTCGACTTACGTGGTTCTTGTGTATTCGAAGATTATTGGTATAGTTTCATCCTTGATGAACTATTTGTGTTCTATTAAGGAATCGGTGCCTGGAACAGTATTACTCCGATTTACATCGAGTTTTACTTTCCTCCCACTTACCACTGCATATAGGTATTCCTCTTAGGAAAATCGCATGGCGAGCAACAATTTCATTGTTCTCTTGTGAGATGTATAAGTACTATACTTTGGTTTCCCTAGGATAACCTGAAATTAGGCACTTATCCGATTTGGGTTATAGTTTGGTATCATCCAAACATATGCCTTGCATACCAAATATTCAGGAATGAGAAAACCCAGTTTCTTTCCTGTTCATATCTAATATAAGTCTGTCAAAAAAAATTTCATGGAACCTTATTCAAAATAAGTTTTGCACTGTTTAATGCGTATTCGTTGAAGGAAATGGTAGCTCAGAGAGACTCATGATTAACCTTATCATGTCTAACAAAATTCGGTTTCTCCTTCAGACACACCGTCAAACTGACGTGTTTCCGGGAGGAGTCCTCATTGAAAGAATACTATACTCTTTCAAGTATATGAGGAACTTATTGATTAAGTATTTTCATCATGGTCTGACCGCGACCATTTAATACTTTAGCCGATCTCTTTTGTGTACTTCGTGTCGAAACTCTTTGAATTAATTAAAAGTTTTGATTCGTGTTTATAAAGAAACACATAACCATAGCGCGATGCCACATCTGTAAAGGTCACAAAATATTCATGTCCACATCCAACCTAGTTAGACATGGGCCCACTTATGTCACTATGAACGAGGGATTGTTGGTTTCTATAATATGTCCCAAACAAAGATTAAGCATATGAAATACTATAAATGAATATATATTAAACTTTGAAGTATGGCGGAATCATACTTACAATGCTATGTTGATGAAGAAGTGATGAAGAAAAACTTTGAATCTCCAAGCTCCAAGTTTCGGCCAAGGGAGGAAGAGATGGAAAGCTCCAAGCTTTGTGTATTCCAAGCTCTTTGATGGTTTCCCTATCACCTCTTTTGATCCTTCAATGTGCTAGCAAAAGGAGAAAGAAAATCAAATCTTCTTTGCCCTTCAATGGAGTTCACGGCAATGTGAAGAAATTTGAGAGAGAAAGAGTTTTTTGTGTAATTGATTTTGTTTTACCAAAAATCAATTTATATTTATGTCATAATATTTATTAAATAATAATAAACTTATGACACAAACCATGCAATGGCTTAGAGTGTCAAACACTCAAACTCCATGCAAAACCTTTGAGTGTAATGCACACTATCACCATGCAATGCCTTATCAATAAAATAATGCATATAATGACAAGTGTCATGTGGGCCCCACACGTTTCCAAATGAAAGTGGGCCCACGTGCACTCACGCGTTCGGGTTCGATATTTCCGAAATACCGAGCTTACGTCGCGACGTTAATTAAACCGAATTAAAATAAATAATTGCGCCTGGCGAAATTATTATTTACGTCGCTAACGAATTAATTCTAAATTAACTCGTATGCCCGAATTAAAATCTAATTTTAATTTCGCGTCGAAATCGAATTTCGATTATAATATCGAATATAATAATTTTATCGATTAATTCCAAATTAATCGTTCTCTCTCTAAATTAGGCACTTTATCCAAGATAAAGTTTCTCCGCAATTAATCCAAGATTAATTAAGTCCGAATCAAATATCATAGGTGAATCTTCAGGAAGCGACCCAAGAGATCTCCGGATATTTTTGGTAGTAAATACGGTCGTCGGATAATCCGAACACGTACGTACCTCGTACTACGTTCTTACCGATTCACAAGACAAGGTTGGCTTCTAGCAAAGCGCCATGCCTACCCAATTCTCCAGAAATATTCTTATAGGAATATTAGATCTATATCAAGCGTAGTATACCGTAGTATTGCGTACATCGATCCAGTATCGGATGATCACATGTTAGGCCTGGGGCTGGAGATGTGTCTGCCCCGTACGAAACATATATCGGACATCAAGCAACTAGTCTCTTTAAATCGGACAATCCTGACCTGGTCATATTGTCCCGACGGTTGCAACCTTTTATAGAGTACTAGTTCTGTGTCCTGCGTGATCATCACCTCCATATGTCTGAAGCGATACTTCCATCTCGACATCACATCCAGTACACTACGATTCTCGATAAACCCAGAAGAGGTGTACACAGAACCGGTTAAGGTCCCCAACCACCAAAACCAAAGTTTACCGATTGTCGCAAGTACTAGCGATGTAAGTCTCAGGTTAAGACCATATACACCTACCCTGATGCGGCCTCCCATAGACACGCAGACATACTACCAATGGGATTCCGCGGGGTCTATCCAGAGCGAAGCTGTTTTCCGTACCATCGGTAAAACACAACCTCCTATCGCACTTGCATAAGTATCCAATACTTAAATATATGAGAACTATGCCGTTGTGCCCTCACAACGTGCACAAGCGCAATACTAGTCTATTCCGCATTATCGATGTCCGATCTCGATAATACTCCGACTAGGGATATTTAATGATTAAACCTTTATGGATTGATACTGTCTCATATCATCTCAATCCGGTATTAATCATATGGACTTTCGCCATTTATATATCAAAGTAAATAATATTACAAAACGGCAAAAGGCAATTTCATTATCACATAGTTAATTTTGTACAATAATACAATATCATTTACAAACAGTGACGCTATGGGACATAATGTCTAACAATCTCCCACTTGGCCTATAGCCAGTCACTCAAGCATCTAATACCCGAACTATGTATGTGTCGTTCAAAAACTTGCTGAAGAACAGCCTTCGTCAGCGGATCTGCAATGTTGTCATCTGATGTGACCTTCTCGACCTTTACATCGCCACGATGTATAATCTCCCGAATCAGATGGTAACGTCGAAGAACATGCTTGGACCGTTGATGAGACCTTGGTTCCTTAGCCTGCTATAGCCCCGTTATTGTCACAATACAATGGAACGGGCTCAGCTGCTAACGGAACTACTCCTAATCCGATTAGGAACTTTCGGATCCAAACTGCCTCCTTTGCTGCTTCAGATGCAGCGATGTACTCCGCTTCTGTTGTTGAATCGGCAACAGTATCTTGCTTGGAAGATTTCCAGCTCACTGCTCCGTTATTCAAACAAAAAATGTACCCGGATTGCGACTTGTAGTCATCCTTGTCGGTTTGGAAACTTGCATCGGTATACCCAGATACCGCAAGTTCTCCACCTCCATAAATTAAGAAAGCATCCTTAGTTCGTTTAAGATACTTAAGGATATTCTTAACTGCTATCCAGTGACCTTCACCTGGATCGGCCTGATAGCGACTGCACATGCTCAAAGCATATGAGACATCAGGTCGTGTACATATCATGGCATACATGATCGATCCGACTGCCGAGGCGAACGGTATCCGACTCATGTTGTCTCTCTCTTCCTGAGTCTTAGGACACATGTCCTTAGACAGAGAGGTACCACGTACCATTGGAACCAATCCCCTCTTGGATTGTTCCATGTTGAATCGCTTCAACACTTTATCAATGTATGTACTCTGGGAGAGTCCAAGCAGCTTTCTAGATCTATCCCGGTAGATCTTTATTCCAAGAATAAAGGCTGCTTCTCCCAGATCTTTCATGGAGAATTTTAATGAAAGCCAAGCTTTCACCGACGTTAGCATGGGAATGTCATTGCCTATAAGCAATACGTCGTCGACATAAAGGACAATAAAAGTAAGTGCTCTCCCACTAACCTTCTTGTATACACAAGGGTCATCTGCGTTTTGCACGAAATCATATTCTTTTATGATCTCATCAAAACGCTGATTCCATGACCGTGATGCTTGCTTCAATCCATAAATGGATCGATTTAACTTACAAACCTTGTTTGCAAGTCTTGGCACGATAAAACCGTCAGGCTGTTGCATATAAACATCCTCCAAAAGGTTTCCGTTAAGGAAAGCGGTTTTAACGTCCATCTGCCATATCTCGAAGTCGAAATATGCAGCTATTGCAAGCATTATCCGAATGGATTTAATCATGGCAACGGGTGAGAAGGTTTCGTCATAATCAATACCATATTGTTGACGATACCCCTTCGCTACAAGCCTAGCTTTGTACGTTTGTACGTTGCCATCCATGTCGGTCTTCTTCTTGAAGATCCATCTGCATCCAATAGGCTTTACGCCTTCTGGTGCATCAACCAGTGTCCAAACTTGGTTGGCGTACATGGAATCCATCTCGGACTTCATGGCTTCTTGCCATAAAGCGGAATCGATATTTTGTATCGCTTCCTCATACGTAGCCGGCTCATTATCCTCAATAAGATTAATATCTACATGAGGTGAGATCAGGAACCCATACCTCTCAGGTACTGTTCTGACTCTCTCCGACCTACGCGGTCCTTGTGTATGTGAAGTTTGTGGTACAGACTCATCCCGGACGGTCTGTTCTTGTTCCGTCGTTGATTCATTGCCAGGAACAGTATCACTACGATCTTCATCGAGTTCTACTTTCCTCCCACTTACCACTGCATTTATAAATCCTTCTCAAGGAAAAATGCTTGTAGAGCAACAAATACTTTGTTCTCTTTGTGGTGATAGAAGTAATATCCTTTGGTTTCCCTAGGATATCCTACGAAAAGGCATTTATCAGATTTGGGTTCAAGTTTGGTACCTTCCAAACGTTTAACATATGCCCAGCATCCCCAAATCTTCAGGAAAGAGAAACCTGGTTTCCTTCCTGTCCATATCTCATATGGAGTCTGTTCAACAGACTTCGACGGTACCTTATTCAAAATAAGTATAGCACTGTTTAATGCGTATCCCCAGAAGGATATTGGTAGCTCAGTGCGACTCATCATTGACCTTACCATGTCCAACAAGGTGCGGTTTCTTCGTTCGGACACACCGTTTAATTGCGGTGTTCCAGGAGGAGTCCACTGTGAAAGAATACCATATTCTTTCAAGTAATCTTGAAACTCATAACTTAAGTATTCGCCACCACGGTCTGACCGTAATGTCTTAATACTCTTCCCTGTTTGTTTCTCCACTTCGTGTCGAAACTCTTTGAATTTCTCAAAAGTTTCCGACTTGTGTCTCATAAGATACACATAACCGTAACGAGATGCATCATCTGTAAAGGTTACGAAGTAGTGAAATCCACCTCTAGCCTGGCTAGACATGGGCCCGCATACGTCAGTATGAACGAGAGCCAAAAGTTCTGTGGCACGTTCACCTTTACCGCTAAAAGGTGATTTAGGCATTTTGCCTAAAAGACAAGATTCGCAGACGTCATATGAATTGGGATCAAATTCGTCCAAGTACCCACTCTTTGAAAGTGTGGATATGCGAGTCTTGTTGATGTGTCCTAGACGACAATGCCACATATAAGCTTCATCTTTTAGATTACTCCTTTTGAGCCTTTTGTTTGTCATTTTAGGAGATTCATTTATATTCAAAATATAAAGACCGTTATTTGCAACAGCTGTGCAAATTTCTGCATCATTTTTATATAAATAACACCCAGTGTTTCTAAATACAAAAGTGTAACCCTGCTGGGTTAACAAGATACAGATATAATATTCCTAGTTAAACTAGGTACAAAATAACAGTTCAAAAGTTTAAGTACATGCCCTGAGGGCAGTTCTAAAACAAAAGTCCCTACGGCCAAAACAGCAACAGGTGTTCCGTTTCCGACCCGTAGATCCATCTCCCCCGACGCCAGAACCCTGCTATCATCTGCAGATCCTGCACATCAGTACAAATATGAGCACCACAACCAGAATCAAAAATCCAATTTTTAAAACTAGAAGTATTCATATTTATCTCAATAACAAACATACCAGAGGCGATGGCCTTGCCAGCCTTGATATCCTCCCTCTGCCCATTGCTCATTCGGCAGTCACGTTTCCAGTGACCCCTCTTGCCGCAGTTGAGACAGATGTCGCGAGATTTGTCCTTTGGCTTCCTAGAAGCCACTGTCAACTTTCCTTTGCCCTTGTTCTTGAATTTCTTCTTCCTCGCACCTCCAATTGCCTTGGGCCCAGCCCTTGGCGCATGAGAGGTCGATGCATAATGCGCCTCGCGCTTGCTCCCCTTTAGGAGTTCCCTTTCGGACTCCTTCAGCACGGACAACAACTCTCCAAGAGTGTCGTCAGTATCCATCAACTTATAGTTGATGATGATTTGTTTCCAAGTATCGGGCAGCGATTGTAATAGCATATCAATCGTCAGCTCTGCCTCCAAGACAATGCCCATCTTGGCCAACTCATCTATGTTAGCGATCATTTGAGTCCCGTGGACCTCAACTGATGCGCCGTCTGTCATCCGGGAGCGGAAGAGTTTCCTTACTAGCTCGTACCTCTCCATCCGCTTGTTGGTGCGGTGGAGATCACGCAATCTTGCCATCATGTTATAGGGATCCAAGTCCCTATTCTGGCGTCTGAAATGCTGGGTCATTGCAGCTAGCATAATTGACTGAGCTTGGTCACAATCGTCACTATGAGTCTTCCATAACTCTAGCTCCAGTGGCTCAGTGGGTTTAGGCGGGAGAGGCTCTGAATAGTATACAGTACCCTCTCAGCCCCAAGCACTATCTTGAGGTTCATTTCCCAGTCGGCAAAGTTTGTCCCTTTGAAGACATTATCGCCCATGATTATGTCGCGGATATTACCTTTGCCAGTCATCTTGACAACTATAGTCCAACTATAAAGTCAACGATGTTATGGGTACAGTCAAACTGTTACAAGTAAAATAACAATATATTAGTCCAACTAATTATTTAAAATATTGACGAAATAATTTTGAAAGACGCGTAAGGCTAAGTATCTGAACGAAATTGCAAATTCAATAATAGCCTCCCACTATTTTCTTCAAGTTTCTAACCCTCTGTAGAGAACTCGGGAAATCGAATTTCCTAGTGGGCTAGGATCCCGTTAAATAACACACAACCTTGACTTTGGCCAATAAAAATTGTATGCTATTTAACTTAGGTAGATCTCCATGATCAATTGGATCTCATCCAATTCCTAGATCCGGTTAGGTGGACATCCAAGTCCGAAACATATGTATAATGTCAATGTATCCAATACATTTCCTAACCCTATCCTCCGAATCATCTAGGCCTTGGCTTTGGCCAAAAACAAACCTAATGATTCCAGTTAAGCGGGACCCATTGACGAGGAAAGTTTCGTAATCAATGTCATTGGACAAAAAGTGATCTTGACTTTGGCCAATAAAAATCACGATTTGGACAAGACACCGATATGCAACAAAACTCTCATGATTCAAGTACATCCTTGATTGACAAAGGTCTTGACTTTGGTCAAAAACAAACCAATGCCAACTTCGGATCTTGAACAAGAATCATTCAATGGAAGGATATTTGCTTAATATAAATTGAGGGATTTTCGCGTAATTGGCAACCAATTTATTTATCTTTGTTAGGTCTCATCATCATACACCCTTAAGCATGCTTCTAAAACATCATAAAGCGCGTAAAGTAAATTAATAGTGATATGCGGATGGATATATAAACAACTTGTTCCTAGAACAAATCACTCCCTTTCCTCTCCCCGCTAGCACTATTCTACTTCTACCCAATTACATAATACAATAAGAGAAACCTCATTTACATTGAGGGGAATTAGGTGAGAAGAGAATACAAAGAGATAAAGAGATAAGGCTGGACACGCAGGTCCAATTTATAAATTCCAAATTTACAATAATTTCTAAAATTACCCTTTCCCTTCTAATATCCATCCGATATACACTATTCATTCATCACATACATATATATTCAAACAAGACATGCTTTTACAACCAATCTAATCCAATTAATTAGTCTTTGTTTAAGTGATCATCCAATGTTCAAACAACGGTTTGATTTTGCGCGAGTCCAACTCGATTGAGAATAAGTACATAAGGTACGAATTCGCGAATTATATCGAACTACTATTAAATCTGATTTAATTCGTATTCAATACTAATTCAATTATTTAATTCCAAATTAAATGTTTACACTTTTAATGTGCTTTAAAGACTTAGATTCTAAATCTAATTCTATTGGGTCTCAAAGCCCAACTAACATCCAATGTTTAATTTAATTCAAGTCAAATGGGCTTTCAATTGATTTATTAAGGCTTGGGCTTTGGTCAATGTGGGTCAAACCCAATTACCAAGCCCAAATAAGGAATCACCCTTAAATGCCATAAAACCAATTTTAAGCCCATAAGGCCCAATTAAATTATTAAAGCCCATTATATTATATTTGGATTTAATGGAGTGATTTAGGCCCAAATTGGATCCAATCCTTTTGGCCCAAATCTACTTGGTCCAACCAAGCCCATTAAACCCAAATACAATATTAAAAGCCCAATTCACCAATTAAGCCCATTAATTAAATTTTAATATTCCAAACATTAAAGTCCAATTAATTAAGTGTAAACCAAGATTAATACATTAAACCAAATATTTCAAAATACCCATTTAATTTATTAATCATGTATTGTTCAAAACATATGTCCAACATTAATTTGAACAAAAATCAAGTCCATTTTCATGTCAATGTGTATTCGGCCAATGGTGAGTTTTTGTGTCGATTTGTTTTTCAATCCGATTGAATTACTAATCTACGTCCCGTATACGTTCTAAGTCATCCAATAATCTTAAACACAAAAAATTCCAACACATCCAATGGTGACACCCATTCGGCCAAGGCATAAATTTGGGGAAAAAATCATCCAATGCATTTTTCATAAAATTGATTCTATATTATGTCATATTACATACATATAAGCATACTCATTCATCAAATTTCACAAGAACATGCTTCAATCAATTTTACCCAAATTTTAACCTAATATATTTCATGCTTAAACCTAGCTCAATGATACCATTGTTGGTTTCTATAATATGTCCCAAACAAAGATTAAGCATATGAAATACTATAAATGAATATATATTAAACTTTGAAGTATGGCGGAATCATACTTACAATGCTATGTTGATGAAGAAGTGATGAAGAAAAACTTGAATCTCCAAGCTCCAAGTTTCGGCCAAGGGAGGAAGAGATGGAAAGCTCCAAGCTTTGTGTATTCCAAGCTCTTTGATGGTTTCCCTATCACCTCTTTTGATCCTTCAATGTGCTAGCAAAAGGAGAAAGAAAATCAAATCTTCTTTGCCCTTCAATGGAGTTCACGGCAATGTGAAGAATTTGAGAGAGAAAGAGTTTTTGTGTAATTGATTTTGTTTACCAAAAATCAATTTATATTTATGTCATAATATTTATTAAATAATAATAAACTTATGACACAAACCATGCAATGGCTTAGAGTGTCAAACACTCAAACTCCATGCAAAACCTTTGAGTGTAATGCACACTATCACCATGCAATGCCTTATCAATAAAATAATGCATATAATGACAAGTGTCATGTGGGCCCCACACGTTTCCAAATGAAAGTGGGCCCATGTGCACTCACGCGTTCGGGTTCGATATTTCCGAAATACCGAGCTTACGTCGCGACGTTAATTAAACCGAATTAAAATAAATAATTGCGCCTGGCGAAATTATTATTTACGTCGCTAACGAATTAATTCTAAATTAACTCGTATGCCCGAATTAAAATCTAATTTTAATTTCGCGTCGAAATCGAATTTCGATTATAATATCGAATATAATAATTTTATCGATTAATTCCAAATTAATCGTTCTCTCTCTAAATTAGGCACTTTATCCAAGATAAAGTTTCTCCGCAATTAATCCAAGATTAATTAAGTCCGAATCAAATATCATAGGTGAATCTTCAGGAAGCGACCCAAGAGATCTCCGGATATTTTGGCAGTAAATACGGTCATCGGATAATCCGAACACGTACGTACCTCGTACTACGTTCTTACCGATTCACAAGACAAGGTTGGCTTCTAGCAAAGCGCCATGCCTACCCAATTCTCCAGAAATATTCTTATAGGAATATTAGATCTATATCAAGCGTAGTATACCGTAGTAGTATTGCGTACATCGATCCAGTATCGGATGATCACATGTTAGGCCTGGGGCTGGAGATGTGTCTGCCCCGTACGAAACATATATCGGACATCAAGCAACCAGTCTCTTTAAATCGGACAATCCTGACCTGGTCATATTGTCCCGACGGTTGCAACTTTTATAGAGTACTAGTTCTATGTCCTGCGTGATCATCACCTCCATATGTCTGAAGCGATACTTCCATCTCGACATCACATCCAGTACACTACGATTCTCGATAAACCCAGAAGAGGTGTACACAGAACCGGTTAAGGTCCCCAACCACCAAAACCAAAGTTTACCGATTGTCCCAAGTACTAGCGATGTAAGTCTCAGGTTAAGACCATATACACCTACCCTGATGCGGCCTCCCAAAGACACGCAGACATACTACCAATGGGATTCCGCGGGGTCTATCCAGAGCGAAGCTGTTTTCCGTACCATCGGTAAAACACAACCTCCTATCGCACTTGCATAAGTATCCAATACTTAAATATATGAGAACTATGCCGTTGTGCCCTCACAACGTGCACAAGCGCAATACTAGTCTATTCCGCATTATCGATGTCCGATCTCGATAATACTCCGACTAGGGATATTTAATGATTAAACCTTTATGGATTGATACTGTCTCATATCATCTCAATCCGGTATTAATCATATGGACTTTCGCCATTTATATATCAAAGTAAATAATATTACAAAACGGCAAAAGGCAATTTCATTATCACATAGTTAATTTTGTACAATAATACAATATCATTTACAAACAGTGACGCTATGGGACATAATGTCTAACAGGGATAACAGATCGGTGGCATTTGCACTTTTACAAGTAAAGGTGTTTTAGGCACTCTGCCTAATAAACCAGATTCGTAGACATTATTTGAATAGAATCAAATCCGTCCTAGTATCCACTCTTTGAAAGTGTGGATATACGAGTCTTGTTAATTGTGTCCAGACAACAATGCCACTTACAAGTCTCAACTAATAAATTCAGTTTGAGCTATTTGTTTGTCATGTTATACGTTTGAGATTCATTTATATTCAAAATATAAATACTGTTATTCACATCTAATGCATTTATCTCAATATCATCTTTATAAAATAAAACACTTTACTGTTCTAGAATATAAAGGTATATCCGCAATGGACTATACTCTGATATTGAGATAATGTTTCTAGTCAAACTAGTTACATTGTAACTGTTTCCTAATTTAAGTACACACCCGAAGGGTAGTTCCTAAACTTAGGTTTCTACGGTTAAAATAGCGACTATCGTCATGTTTCCAATCTGCAGATAAATCTCAACTGAAGTCAGAATCATGCTTGTCAGCAGATTCTGCACATCAGTACATATTTATGTACCACACTCAATATCTAAAATCCAATTTTAATACCAGTAGCGGACATGTTTATGACAAAAATATTTGAAGCCGGAGCCTTGCCCCTCTTCTCTTCCTTCATGTCTGCCTTGTCCATACGGTAGTCACGCTTCAGTGACCCCGTTTTCCACAATTTAGGTAGACATCTTGGGATATGTCCTTTGTCTTCCTAGAAGATTATAATGATTTTGCCTTTGCCCCTTTTTCACATCCCAGAAGCCTTTGGCCAGGCTTTGGCCTTCTAGAATGTCGAAGTAAGATGCGCCTTGCGCTTCTTGCCTTATTGCAAACTTTGGCTTTATCTCCGTGAGTATAGCCATTAACTTTCCAAGAGTTATTTATTGCAATTTGCATTTCTAAGATCTAAGGATAGATCTATGAAGATCCTTCAATTTCATTATTATACTATAAGGATATAATCCTTAGTTCTGACTAAGAAATTAAAGAGTCTTTTTGGCAAGTATAATGGATTAAGCACTAAAGTTATCATCACATGAATATTCAAAATCATGTTCTACTTATTTGCTCAACTCCAGGCTTAGGCTCAAGACGTCACTCTATCAAATAAAGTAACTTCTCATTTCCCAGGACTATCCTGAGGTTTTATTCCCATTTGAAAATTAAAGCCGTTTAATAACATTTTTCACCCAGGATTATGTTTTAAACACTAATCTTTCATTTATCTTGATTCCAATAGTCTAACTATCAAATCAACGATTTTATGTACTATTTATTATAATGATTACTATAGTCTAACTATATGATCAACTATAATTTAAATTAGTTAAATTCAATATATTGATTACTATAATCCAATTATAAAATCAAGTATTAATTGAAATTAGCTAATTCAAATATATTGATTACTATAATCCAATTATATAATCAACTATAAATGAAATAATTCGAATACAGTTCAACTGTTTAATTTAAAACAACGATTAAATATTAGTCCCACTAATATATAATTAATTGACGAAAATTTGAAATAAGCGCATATGGCAAGTAACTAAACGAATATTGCAAATTTAATACTTGTCTCCCACTATTTTTCGGCGAGCCTCTAACCCTCTGTGGAGTACTCGGGAAACCTTGTTTCCTAGTGGGCTAGGATCCTGTTAAATAACACACAATCTTGACATTGGCCAACAAATTGTATGATAATTAACTAGGTAGATCTCTAAGATCAATTGGATCTCATCCAATTCCTAGATCCAGTAGGTGGACATCCAAGTCCGAAACATATATCTTATATATGCCAATATATCTAATATATTGCATAACCTTTTTCCTCTGAATCAACTAAGCCTTGGCTTTGGCACAACAAACTTAATGATCCCAGTTAAGCGGAACCCATTGACCTTGGAAAGCTTCGTAATCAATGTCGATGGACAAGAAGTGATCTTGACTTTGGCCAATAAATCATAACTTGGACAAGACACCGATATGGAACAAAGCCTTCATGATTCAAACACATCCTCGACGGACAAAGGTCTTGACTTTGGCCAACAAACGAATGCCAGTATTGGATCTTGAGTAAGAATCACTCAATGGAAGGAAAAACGCTTAATATGTTTTGAGGGTTTTTCGCGTGTAATTGGAAACCAATTAATTATCTTTGTTAAGGTCTCATCATCATACACCCTTAAGCATGCATTCTAAACACATAATAAGGCGCGTAAGAATAAATATAATAATGATATGCGGATGGATATTTAAACATTGTTCCTAGAACAAATCTCTCCCTTTCCTTTCTCCCGCTAGCACAAGTATTACTTCTACCCGATTACATAACAATTCTAAAGAAACCTCATTTACATTGAGGGTAATAGGTGAGAATAGAAATACACAGAGTCAAGAGGTAATAGGCTGGACACACAGGTCCAATTTAATAAATTCTATATTTATTACAACAATTTCCAAAATTGCCTTCACCCATCTAATATCCATCCGATATACATTATTCATATATTGCAACCATGTATTCACACAAGCATGTTATCAATCAATCTAATCCAATTAATTAATCTGAATATTAATGACCATCCAATGTTCAAACAACGATTTGATTTTGCGCGAGTCCGACTCGTTTTGCGAATAAGTACTCAAAGTAAGAAGTCTTGAATTATATTAAACTACAACATTAAATCCAATTTAATTTGTATTTAATACTAATTCTATATTTAATTCTAAATTAAATATTACACTTTATTAATGAACCTTTACGACTTAGATTCTAAATCTAATCATTACGGGTCTCAAAGCCCAATTAACATCCAATGTCTATTTAATTAAAGTCCAATGGGCTTTTAATTAATTTCTTAAGGCATGGACTTTTGGTCAATATGGGTCAAACCCAAATACCAAAGCACATTTAAGGAATCACCCTTATTTGCCAAGAAACCAATTTAGGCCCATTAGGCCCATTTAAAAATAAAGGTCCATTAAGTCATAATTGGACTTTATGGAAATGGTTTTGGGCCCAATTGGATCCAACCAATTAGCCTAAACTAAACTTAGCCCAACCAAGCCCATTAAGCCCAATTACAACTTTAAAAGCCCAATTCCAAATTTAAGCCCAATTATTTAATTACAAAATTCCAAATTTCATAATTAAATTAACCAAAGTGTATTCCATAGTTAATTAACCAAATTAACATTTCCAAAATACTAATTCACTCAATTAATTATGCTCTTTATCATCAACATATGTCCAACACATTTGAATCAAAAAATCACATCATTATACATGCTATAACTCACGGCAATTTGGGGTTTTTCATGTCCGATTCAGTTTCAATCCAATTAAATCCACAATCAACATTACCCAATGTTTTCCAACTCATCCAATGATCAAAAACACAAATCACCATGACTATTAGGGCAACACCAAGTTTCGGCCAAGCCTAACATATTGGGGAAAATTTATCCAATCCAATTTTCATCAAATTGACAATGCATAACACTATGTTATCATAAGTTAAGCATACTCAACCAATCAATTTCACTCAAACATGCTCAAATCAATTTAGCCAATTTTTTACCCTAATTCATTTCATGCTTAAATGGCTCAAGATACCATCTTGGGTTCTATTAAGTCCCAGAGATCAATTCAAGCAAGAAACACATGTGGATACTGTTGGACAAAATGACCCATAGCGTCACTATTTGCACAGATCATTGTGTTGTTGTAGCAAATTAACTATGTAACAAGGAAATTGCACTCTCGTCATTTGTGATTAGATCA
>SKCR01007656.1:0-24477 GCA_019454045.1 Zanthoxylum bungeanum | reverse complement strand
ATCCTCTATACGTCGGGTCACTGTGGAGCCCGTGTATTGTACGAGGGCTCCTCCTTACCATGCTGGAGCAGGCACACGCTACAGGGGCACAACGCATCCCCGTGCCGTGGCTCTCTTGGATCCAAATGATGAATGGATCAAAGAGTATCCGGGACACTAATGGTATATTCCTCCTTAGGTCCGGCATCACTGGAGCTAGCAATCGTCACGGGGGCATCATCATCCCCCGTCCTATGCTTTCCCACGGATCCATTACATCGGGTAAGTGAGGATCAAAAGAGTGCTCGACACATTAAGGGCATGTTCCTCCTTATGTTCGGTAACACTAGAGTAAGCAATCGCCACGAGGGTATCATCCCTCCCTGTGCTATGCTTCTCACGGATCCTATGCATCGAGTATGTCCCTGAGGATCCCGAGCCAAGAGAGATACTTGGTTCTTGGAGGAATGTCCCGTCCCCAGACCAATGAGCATGACTCAGTGGGACGTAACCCGACCCTTAGCCGGACGGCCTCGGTGGAATAAGATCCAGCCCCGAGCTGATTGAAACATTAAGTGCATATTCCTCCTTATGCTCGGTAATACTGGAACAAGCAATCGCCACAGGGGTATCATCCCTCCCCGTGCTATGCTTCTTACGGATCTATACTCTGATTTACCTATATCCCTGCTGTTTAATGCTTGTATGGAGTCGAACGATTCTGGTGTGACTTTGTGCTTCTTTATGGTGGTAGTCGTGGTCGGGTAGCTGTGGGTTTTGTGCTTTTGGCTTTGGACCGTTGTATTGAGTATGTCCCCGGGGTTTTTGAATATGGTTTTGCAAAATTATTTTTTAGAAGAGCGGGTGAAAAAAGAAAGTTTTTATTTATATTCGGGGACATACTGCCCTTCTTACAACTCTCTGTGGGTCATTTTGAGAGAGGCTTTGTATTTGAATTTATGTCTCTTATTGGGTTGCTGCCAAAGAAGAGGAGGAAGGGAGAGTTTACTGAAAGTATTTTCTCAACATCTCGGCGTTCCATGGCTTTTTTAATCTTGTGTCGTCCAGCTGTTCCAAGAAGTAAGCCCTCGGCCTTACCACCTCTGTGATTTTGTATGGCCCTTCCCACTCGGCACCTAGCGAGCCCTCCTCTGGTCGCCGGGTGTTTAAGGTGACCCTTCTCAATAATAAGTCGCCCCGGGAGGAAGGAGCGGGTCGAACTCTTCTATTGTAGAAGCGGGCCATTCTTTGTTGGTAGACTGCTGCTTTCATAGCTGATTTCTCTCTCTTTCTTTCCTCGATCAGTCGAGGTGGTTTTTGATAAGTTCTTCATTATGCTCATTCCCAAAGTGGTGGACCCTGTGAGTTGCTACCCTAATTTCTGCTGGAATGACGGCCTCACATCCGTATGATAGGGAAAATGGTGTTTCCCCTGTGGAATCTTTATAGGTCGTCTGATGTGCCCATAGCACTTCTGGTAATTCTTCGACCCATAAGCCTTTGCATGATCCGAGCCGAGCTTTAAGGTTTGCCTTGATGGTCTTGTTTGTTGCCTCAACCTGTCCGTTGGACTTGGGATGGGCTGGCGAGGCAAATTTTAAAGCGATCTGGAGGTCTTCGCAGAGCTTCCTGAATCCTTTGCTATCGAATTATTTCCCGTTGTCGGTGATGATCGCCCGGGGGATTCAGAACCTGCAGATTATGTTATTCTTTACAAATTTTGTGGCCTTTCTCTCAGTGATGGTGGATAGCGGCTCGGCCTCTGCCCATTTTGTAAAATAGTCTATGGCCACGATTGCATATTTCGCCTGCCCTCGCCCTTTTGGCATTGGCCCTATGATATCTAGCCCCCACTGTGCGAACGACCAGGTGCTGGACAGTGTGGTTAATTGTTCTCTGCGGTTGATGGTGGATGTTGGCATTTTTCTGACAACCTTCATATTGTTGAGCTACCCCACACCGTCCTGATGCATGGTCGGCCAGTTAAAATCCTTGTCTTAAGGCTTTAAAGGCGATTGATCTTCCTCCGGTGTGACTTCCGCAGATGCCTGCGTGGATTTCTCTGAGCACATAATCTGCTTCCTCTTTCGCCAAGCATCTCAGGATGGGTACGGTGTGTAGCCTCTTTGGTAGAGTACCCCTTGATTAGGAAAACTTGGTGCTTTTGAATTTTAGTTTTCTGGCTTCCTTTCTGTCCTCGGGTGTCTCTCCTGTTTCCAAATATATTCTGATCGGTTGTAGCATGAAGTTTCATCTTCTTTATCCAGGTTCCTACTTCGAGTTCCCCTACGCTCTTTCTCGGAGGCAGATTAGGGGGATTGTTCTGGGATCCTCGGTCTCATTGAGGATGCGACCAGGCAGCCAGGCCAGGGAGTCTGCTTCAACAGTTGTCTTCTCATCCATTTGTTTGAAGCGCACGTTCCCTACTTTCTCCATCATCTTTTTTACTTCGCTAAGTAGCTATCATGGTCGGCTCCCTGGCTTGAAATTCTCCCTTTAGTTGTTGAATGGCTAGCTGAGAGTCACTCCTTACTACTTGATGAGTGGTATTTATATCACTTATTCCCACTCATTTAACCTAATATTTCGAATAGTTTCTCGAGTTTTGTGAACGTTTTGATGTATTTTGTGTTATTTTGCAGATAAATAAAGTTTGGAAAGCATTAGAGGCAATTTGGGGCAAAAACGGACAAAAACGCGTCAACAGGGATATTTTGGTCTTATGCGCGTCGCGACGCCAAGAATTCAGTTTCGCGACGTCTAAAATGCGCCGAACAGTGCTAACGTGCGCCGGGTCCACAAATCAGAATCTCGAGAAAAGTTTGACTTTGCTAAAATGCGCCGTGACACGTGTCACCATCACAGCCGATCTGCTAAAATACACCGTGCCACGTGTCAACATCCTACGGTGCCGACAGTCATCATCGCCACGTGTGCCACGTGTCATCCTACGTGTCTCCATGTCATCAGCCACGTCAGTAAGTCAACAAGTCAAAATTGCTACGCGTCGTGCCACATCATCATCAGCCAATCAGAAGCTGCCACGTGTCGAAATATTACGGTGCCGACAGTCTCTTTCCCATGTGTCGCCATGTCACCGCCACCTCACCGCCACGTCATCGCCACGTCAGCATCAATTATTGGATATCCTATCCTTATCTGACACGTGGCGGATAAGAATCTCAGCGACCAATCAGAAGCCGCCACGTGTCACAATAATTGAAGCCCAACCACCGCGCCACGTGTCACCTTATCACCTTATCCAGAATCTTCAAACCGGCGAACCAGAGCGTGCCACGTCGATAACATCTGGCGTAGCGACGCTGAGGGACCTGGCGTCGCGACGCTGGAAACCAAATTTTGCC
This sequence comes from Zanthoxylum bungeanum, assembly GCA_019454045.1. Lineage (NCBI taxonomy): Eukaryota > Viridiplantae > Streptophyta > Magnoliopsida > Sapindales > Rutaceae > Zanthoxylum > Zanthoxylum bungeanum. The sequence continues at coordinate 21,133 of SKCR01007656.1, read as the reverse complement.
TATAAATTGAGCTCGAGATTTCAGAATTCAGTGCACCATTCTCTCCCATTTCTTTGATGTAAATAAGGAGTTCTTCTCTCTCTAAGTTTCGTTTTAATTTATAGTTTTTAGTTTTGTAATAATTTTAATTACTTTTTGTAATAATAGTAATTTACTTTCTTTACTTTTTACAGTTTTTACTATTCACCATGAGGAGGTAACTTCCCCAGCTAGGGTGAAAGGTAATTCTTTTACTATTGCTATTTAGATTAATCTCCCTTAAAAATAATATATTCACTATTTGAAATATTGACTTAAAAAGGATACCGTTATATTGGTCGGTTGGTAATTTAATCTTAATCTGGTTTAAACCTGACTAATCAAGGATACAGCCAGATTGGTCGGTTGGTAATTTAATTTTGGTTCCGCCTTTATGGCTGGGTTATGGACAAATATTACCGTCTTAATGGCTGGTTGGACTTAATTTGACTTAAGCAGGATACCGCCAGATTGGTCGGTTGGTAATATTATCACGAGTTTATATATTATTTTATGGGAGATATCTAAATTAGTAGTAGTAAAAGTAATTCCTTTTACCTTAGCATTTTATTTTATTGTAATTTTCTTTTCAGTATTTACTTTACCGCATTTTTACTTTATGTCTTTTTTCTTTCAAGTTTTTACTAGCCCTAGTTATGTGTTGTAACTAAATTAGTTATCTGGGGTTGTGATGAAATCCAATATCACCGTTTTATAAGGGTTAGATTATAGCTTGGGTAATATAAAGATTTATTTATTGAGTCTTAATCTTAATGTTTTTTTAATAACTGGCCATTAATAAAATTGATTAGGTAAACTTAAAATGAACTAGACATGGGGATTTTAAGTTTAAGACCTCAGACTCAATAGCTCACGATCTTCCTTGAGGATAGATAACCCTTTAATAGATTTCCTTACAGGATAGGAATATACCTGTCGGGCGGGGGTAGCCATAATTGGAACTTAATCTTAATGAATCTAGGTAATTTGGTTGACATAGACATATTGTTCAATTGGATTATACTAGGTATTTGTAATTGACCATCGGAAGAGGCTTTTACAAAATTTAGTGTTCCAGGTTAACAAATCAATATTTTATCCAACTATAAGATAACCACTTCATCTTTAAAATGATATTGGAAGAAATCACAACCCTAGATAGTTTTTAATATTGAATTTTCTTAAAATCTACTTTCGAACAATTTTATTTACTTGTCTTTAAATTTAGAATCGTCGCCATTTCAAATCAATTAAACAACATGTTAGATACTAGTAATCATTTGACCTCATAAAATTAATAACTTAGGTATTAAGTCCTCGTGGGATCAATACTTTTTATACTACTTGAACGATACGTACGCTTGCGTTATACGTGTCTGTTTACGCCAGTCAAGTTTTTGGCGCCGTTGCCGGGGACTTATTTATCTTTTATTATTAATTTAGGGGTTAGATACCTTTACTTGTATCTAATTTTCTTTTTACTTATTATTTTCTTGTGTTTCAGGTTCTCAGAAACTTCATGAGACGAACCAGAAGCTTTGAACTCCGACCGCTTGACCCAGAAATTGAAAGAATCACCAGACAGTTGAGAAGGGAAAGGCGAGAAGGCCAAGAAGCTTTAGTCAACATGGAACCTGAACCATTGGAGGTTGCACCACCAATTCCCATTCGAGACAGAACCATTCCAGTGGTTGACAGACTCATTTCCTGTATTGTACTTCCTCCCTTACCAGCAAATGCATGTGACATCAAAACATGCATTCAGATGATTCAGCACTCAGTTCAGTTCGGGGGGAATGCAACTGAAGATCCTAATTCCCACATCAGCAACTTCCTGGAAGTTTGGGGCACTTTCAATTACAACCGAGAAGCTGAAGAAGTAATGAGACTGCGTGTTTTCCCATACTCCTTGAAGGACAGAGCTAAAGCTTGGCTACATTCACTACCAGCAGGTTCTATCACAACATTGAACACTTTAGCCACCAAATTTCTTGTAAAATACTTTCCACCAGCCAGAACCGGAAAGCTGAGGAATGACATCACATCCTTTGTGTAACAAGACTCAAAAAATCTCTATGAAGCTTGGGAAAGGTACAAAGATTTACTCTGGAAATGTCCACACCATGAGATTCCAAAATGGCTTCAAGTTCAAACATTCTATAATGGACTTTCTGGAATAATGAGAACCACAATCGATGCTGCTGCTGGAGGAGCTTTAATGGAAAAAGGAGAAGATCAAGCCTGGGAACTAATCGAAGAAATGGCCAACAATAATTCCTTGTGGCCAACTGAAAGGAGCATGATCCAAAGAATTGCAGGAATTTATGAAAGTGGAGCCAACACAGCAGTCAACACCAAGGTGGATCAAATATTGCAAATTCATGGAGACTCTTACCACTAGATCCACAAGTTCACCATATGGAGGAATACCAGAGTCAAACCAACTTGAAGAAACGGTAAATTTTGTCAACAATTTCAACAGACAAGGGAACAATCCTTATTCCAACACCTACAACCCAGGGTGGAGGAATCATCCTAATTTTTCATGGAGCAACAATTCAGGCCAACAGCAGAACTATCCACCACCTAGATTCCAGCAACAGAACAAAGGCCATGAGCAGGTAAATGAACCAGGAATAGCAGAAGTCCTGGCTCAGTTAAAAAAGTACGATGCCATCTTTCAGAGCCAATCAGCTTCCATCAAAGCACTGGAGAATCAAATCGGCCAACTGGCCAATGCTCAAAGTTACAGACCACCAGGAAATCTTCCCAGCATACAGAACCCAATCCAAGGAACCAAGGGAATGAGCAATGTCAAGCCATTACTTTGAAAAGCGGTACTGAAATCAACAAAGATGTTGGAATCAAGATGTCCCAAGAAGAAGTTCCAAAAGAAGCTGAACAACAGATGGAGGAAAAAGAAGCAAAGAAATAGAACAGATCACTCCACCTCCACCTTTTCCTCAGTGTCTTCAGAAAAAAAAATTGGACAAGCAGTTTGCTCGATTCTGGAGGTTTTCAAAAAGCTGCACATCAACATCCCATTTGCAGAAGCCTTGGAAGAAATGCCCAGTTATGTCAAATTCATGAAAGACATTCTTTCACGAAAACGGAGATTGGGAGACTACGAAACAGTAGCATTAACGGAAGAATGCATCGCCATTATTCAGAGGAAACTTCCCCCGAAGTTGAAAGATCCTGGCAGTTCACAGTTCCATGCACCATTGGAGAAAATTATATCGGTAAGGCTTTATGTGATTTAGGTGCCAGTGTTAACTTGATGCCTTTTTCTATTTACAGGAAACTGCAAATTGGAGAAGCAATGCCTACCTCAGTTTCATTGCAACTTGCTGACCGAACACTTGCATTTCCAAGAGGTGTTGTTGAAGATGTGATGGTGAAAGTAGACAAACTAATTCTTCCAGCAGATTTCATCATCCTTGACATGGAAGAAGACAAAGAAATACCTATCATTCTTGGGAGACCATTCTTGGCTACAAGTAAAACTGTGATTGATGTGCAAAAAGGAGAACTGACCATGAAAGTGCAGGACCAAGAAGTGACCTTTAATGTTTTCAAAGCCATGAAATTTTCGAGTGATGAAAAGGAAGAAGAATTCTTCAGAGTTGATGTTGTTGAAAGTATCGTTCAAAATACTGAACCAAATCCCACAGATACACTTGAAGCTTGCATCACCAACAGGACTAACAGTGAGCTAGTTGCTGAAATCTTGGAATGTATCAACTACCTTGACAAACCATTTCGATTCAAAGCAACACCATCAGTTGAAAGCTTGGAATTGCCAAAGAAAGATCGAATCAAGCCTTCGATTGAAGAACCACCACAGCTGGAGCTGAAGTCACTTCCAAGCCATCTCAGGTGCATGACTGGAAACTCTTCTGAATTACCTGTTATTATTTCTTCTTCACTAACCATGGATCAGGAAGAAAAGCTACTGAGAGTATTACGAGAACACAAAAGAGCCATTGGCTGGACTATAGTAGACATTCGAGGCATTAGTCCATCATTTTGCATGCACAAGATTCTGATGAATGATGAATACAAACCCACAGTGGAGCATCAACGGAGACTCAATCCAATCATGAAGGAAGTTGTAAAGAAAGAAATCATCAAATGGTTGGATGCTGGCATCATTTACCCCATCTCAGATAGCAGTTGGGTGAGTCCTATGCAGTGTGTACTAAAGAAAGGAGGAATTACTGTGGTCACCAATGAAAAGAACGAGCTGATCCAACAAGAACGGTGACTGGATGGAGAGTATGCATGGACTACAGGAAACTTAACAAAGCCACGACAAATGACCATTTTCCGCTACCATTTATTGATCAGATGTTAGACAGACTTGCAGGACATGAGTTCTATTGCTTTCTGGACGGATATTCAGGATACAATCAGATTGCCATCGCACCAGAAGACCAGGAGAAAACTACCTTTACATGTCCCTATGGTACTTTTGCTTTCCGCATGATGCCATTTGGATTATGTAATGCTCCTGCTACATTTCAGCGTTGCATGATGGACATCTTCTCACACATGCTGGAGCAGAATATGGAGTTTTTATGGATGATTTTTTTGTGTTTGGAGATTCTTTTGACCATTGTTTGCAAAATTTGGAACATGTGTTACAAAGGTGCGAAGATACAAACCTGGTACTCAACTGGGAGAAATGCCACTTCAAGATGCAAAAAGGCATTGTTCTTGGACACCGGATCTCACAAAAGGGAATCGAGGTACACAAAGCAAAGATTGATACAATTGAGAAACTACCTCCACCAACATCAGTAAAAGGCATACGGAGTTTTCTCGGACATGCAGGATTTTACAGGAGATTTATCAAAGACTTTTCCAAGATTGCCAAACCTCTTTGCAATCTTCTGGAAAAGGATGTGTCTTTCCACTTCACCAAAGAATGCCAGGAAGCTTTCAAGATCTTAAAACAGAAGCTGATTTCTGCCCCCATCATAATAGCACCAGACTGGACCCTTCCATTTGAGGTAATGTGTGATGCTAGTGATTTTGCTGTAGGTGCAGTTTTGGGACAACGCAAAGCAAAGATTTTCCACACCATTTACTACTCCAGCAGAACTCTGAATGAAGTTCAACTCAACTACACAACCACTGAAAATGAGTTGCTCGCAGTTGTGTACGCTTTTGACAAATTCCGCTCCTATCTGTTGGGTCCCAAAGTGGTGGTCTACACAGATCATTCAGCAATCAAATATCTGATCACAAAGAAAGATTCCAAACCCAGATTGATCCGTTGGATACTTCTTTTGCAAGAATTTGACGTGGAGATTCGAGACAGGAAAGGAACAGAAAACCAGGTGGCAGATCACTTATCGAGGCTCGAGAATAGAGAAACAACTGGCAAAGAATTATCAATCAAATAAACTTTTCCAGATGAACAGCTGTTTGCCATGAAACAACAGGAAGCCCCTTAGTATGCTGACTATGTCAACTACATTGTGACAGGAAAATGGCCGTTGGAATGGACAACTCAGCAACGGAAGAAGTTCTTCAAAGAAGTCAAGCACTATGTCTGGGACGAGCCATACCTGTTCAAACGGTGTGCTGATCAACTACTGAGACGATGTGTTCCACATGAGGAAATCAACAGTGTTTTGCAGCATTGTCATTCATCACCATATGGCGGACACTTCAGCGGAAACAAAACTGCAGCCAAAGTCATACAATCAGGTTTTTTCTAGCCCACTCTTTTGAAAGATGTTTATCTTTATGCTTTTCAATGTGACAGGTGCCAGAGAATGGGAAATATTTCCAGGAGAAATGAAGGACCGTTGCAAAACATTCTAGAATTGGAAATATTCGATGTATGGGGTATTGATTTCATGGGACCATTTGTTCCATCATTTGGAAACATGTACATCCTGGTTGCTGTAGACTACGTCTCCAAATGGGTTGAAGCAATTGCACTACCTTCCAATGAATCAAAATTCGTGATCAAATTCTTGAAAAAGAATATTTTCACTCGGTTCGGAACACCTCGTGCAATCATCAGTGATGGTGGCTCTCATTTCTGCAACAGATACTTCGATGCACTTCTATCCAAATACAGAGTTACTCACAAGATTGCCACAGCTTACCATCCACAGTCAAATGGACAGGTTGAGGTTTCAAACAGGGAAATCAAAAGAATCATAGAAAGAACTGTTGGATCAACAAGGAGAGACTGGTCAACAAAACTAGATGATGCATTATGGGCCTACCGGACAGCTTACAAGACACACATTAGTATGTCTCCATATCAATTGGTGTTTGGGAAAGCGTGCCATCTGCCAATTGAACTTGAACACAAGGCGTACTGGGCACTGAAGAAGTTGAATTTTGATTCACAAGCTGCAGGAGAGAAAAGACTTCACCAACTTAACGAATTGGAGGAATTTCGCCTACAGGCTTATGAGAATGCCAAATTGTACAAGGAAAAGACCAAAAAATGGCATGACCGAAAAATAGTGCACAGACAATTGGAACCAAGGCAGCAGGTGTTGTTGTACAACTCGCGGTTGAAACTTTTCCCTGGAAAGTTGAAATCTAGGTGGTATGGACCATTTGTGATCACTCAGGTTTTACCGTATGGAGCTGTTGAGTTACTGGATCCCAATACCAACAACACATTCAAAGTTAACAGTCAGCGTGTCAAGCACTACTGGGGAGAATCATTTGAGCGACAAAAGATAGTGTCACTTTCAGATCCAGGATAACAATCGAGCAGTCACGTCTAGCTGACGACTTTAAACTTAGCGCTCGCAGGGAGGCAACCCATGCAATTTTTATATATAGTGATTTGGTGTGATTTAATTTTGTGTGTTTAGATTTTGCAGATTAAGTCATTTCAAGATGGAAGAAGCTCTCGCAAATCTTCACAAGCAATTTCCTTCTCTCCCTCAAAAATCTCTAATGAAAGTTTACAAAGCTCGCTTGGAACGAATGAGACTACTGACGACCCATGGTGTGCCAATGACATTCGTTGGGTAATTGAAGCACGAGTCCGATTGGCAGGTGAGTCTTCTGAATCTTTTATTTCCATCTGCCTGGTTTTGGAAGAAGCACCTATGCAAAGAAACGTAGAGCTAAGCAAATGGGTGTTTGTTTCAAATGTGCACGATGGAATTGCAATACTCGTTGTCGTTCTTTAGGAATGGTGTCTGTTAATCGCGAAGACAAAATTAAATTCATTAGGGATGGCTTGAGTAAGGAGTCTTTAGATGATATATCTTCGACTCTTGAGACGCATCCCAGTGGATATTTTCACATAGCCTTTCGCAGATTACATACACAATTTCAAAAAGAAAGACAACAGTTAAGTCTCGGGAATCTGACTCAAAAAGACCCTGTTTGCCAATTTATAAGAAAATTGGATGGAAAGCTTGTCCCTGACGCATAGACGTCAATCAAGCCGCTACTTTTTTTGTAAATATTATATCTCTTTGTCTTTTCCTAATAATTGTGATTTGTTTTGTTGTTTTCTTTTATTTTTCTCCGACAGGATCCAGATCTTGTTGACTATCACGATCTATTTTACTATTTTGCTACTAATCGTCCTTTTGAAGATACTTGTGCTATTTTACTCACCCTTTTCAGGTATTATAAATTCAACTCATCATTGCACTTTTGAAGACATCCAGATTAAAAAAATGGAAGCCACTTCAAAAAACGAGTTGAAAATATTTGTGTGTTTTGCGGTAGTACTGTTGGTACTAAACCACAATACATAGAAGCAGCACAGGAATTGGTTCGAGTCTTAGCTGCAAGGAATATGCACTTAATATATGGCGGAGGCAATCTTGGACTAATGGGGATTGTTTCAAAGGCTGTACAGGAAGGAGGCAGTAACATTTTGGGAATCATCCCAAAACCCTTGGTAGAGGCAAATCTTATTGGATCATCAAACGGAGAGGAACTGATCGTGCCAGGTATGTCTGAACGACTAGTGGAAATGATTAACCGTGCTGATACTTTTATTGCTTTGCCAGGTGGCTTGGGCACATTGGAGGAAATTTTTATTGTGTTATCTTGGGCGAACCTGAACATACACCAGAAACCAATTGGGCTGTACAACGTTGATGGGTTTTATGATTTTCTTTGTGTGTTTCTTGATGATGCTCGGAGAAATGGGTTCATATGAAAACCTTTAAAAGAACTCTTATTTACTGCCAGAACTGCTCCAGATCTAATTGACCAACTCATAGCCTATGAACCAAAAGTTGACCCTATTATTTCAAAGATAAATTGGTCCGAGGACGATCGTGGTAAGAGGCGTCGTGTTAATCTGGATCTTAACCTTTAAATTCCTGTAAATTTTCAGCTAACCAGGTATTATTTTCTAAACTCTTCTTCTACTGTTTAAGACATTGGGGACAATGTCTCATTTAGGTTTGGGGGAGGGAATTAGTTAATTAGTACCTTGTTTTTAGTTTGTATGTTGTTTTTATTTTTAGTCCAAAATTTTTCGAAAAAAAAAAATTGAATAATTTTCAAAAATTACAAAAATATTTTGTGTTTTTTTTTGTTTTTGTGTTTTTGTTTTGACTAAAAAGGTGAAATTGGTAAGAGATAGCCGAGTAAGGAGTTTCCACTCCTGAGACGTATCTCAAACCTATTTCGAAAAAAGTTAATTTTTGTTTATTTCATTTTGAATTATTTAATTTGTGAATTCTCCTTAAAACGGACTAAAATGGATCTTCATATGTTCAGTTAGCAGATATTATCAACATATATAGTAACATACGGACATGAGCTAAAAATTGAAAAGTTTGTAATATTCAGTGCTCAAGTTTAATTGGAGGAAACATCTCAAAAAAAAAAGCAATGGAGTAAAAAAAAACAAAAAAAAAATCAATCTAAGTTCCGAGTTATTAAGTCTGTAAGGGTGTTTTAACACCTAGTGCCCTAAAACCAACTGGTTTGGGAGTCACTGGCCCAAAGCTCGTTACATGGATCGAAGATGCTGCAAAAATATATATATCGGAAGTCTGAGTAATTAAGTCCGTAGGGGTGTCTTAACACCTGGTGCCATAAAGCCAACTGGTTTGGGAGTCACCGACCCAACACTCGTTACATAGATGGAAGATATTGTATATAAATAAAAAATAGAAAAGTGAAAAATCAAGGAAAAAATATGAAAATCTGAAAAATTATTCCATTGCTGCAAAAAGGTGTGAAATCTGATAGAACTTTAGGACAAAAATATTACTTTCTTATCAACTGCACTTATGACTGTTGTGGGCAAAAATGAGTTGATTAATATTTTGTTGGCTGTGTATATAGAGAATGGTAAATATAATCGGAGAATTTACTTATTCGGTAATTTAGAAAAGAAACAAAACAACTAGTAACTTGGAGTAGAAGTTTCACCTGATTAGTCACTAACATCTTTATTCTCTTTTCGCTTGTCTTTTTGCTTTTGTGTGCATTAGTTTTAACTAACTTTTTACTTTTGTAAAAATGTTTGTGGGTATCATTGCTGTAAGCCCTCACGAGACTACAACTCGTCCACTAGGGACACCTAGGGGTTTAAAGGCTTGTTGCATATGCTAAATGCAACTGTGATCCCTACGAAAGTGGCTTAGTTAATTATGTTATTTTACTCTACGTTTTGCTCGAGGACTAGCAAAATGTTAGGTTTGGGGGTGTGATGAGTGGTATTTATATCACTTATTCCCACTCATTTAACCTAATATTTTGAATAGTTTCTCGAGTTTTGTGAACGTTTTTATGTATTTTGTGTTATTTTGCAGATAAATAAAGTTTGGAAAGCATTAGACGCAATTTGGGGCAAAAACGGACAAAAACGCGTCAACATGGATATTTTTGTCTTATGCGCGTCGCGACGCCAAGAATTCAGCGTCGCGATGTCTAAAATGCGCCGAACAGTGCTAACATGCGCCGGGTCCACAAATCAGAATATGAGAAAAGTTTGACTTTGCTAAAATGCGCCGTGACACGTGTCACCATCACAGTCGATCTGCTAAAATGCACCGTGCCACGTGTCAACATCCTACGGTGCCGACAGTCATCATCGCCACGTGTGCCATGTGTCATCCTACGTGTCTCCATGTCATCAGCCACGTCAGCAAGTCAACAAGTCAAAATTGCTACGTGTCGTGCCACATCATCATCAGCCAATCAGAAGCTGCCACGTGTCGAAATATTATGGTGCCGACAGTCTCTTTCCCATGTGTCGCCACGTCACCGCCACGTCACTGCCACGTCATCGCCATGTCAGCATCAATTATTAGATATCATATCCTTATCTGACACGTGGCGGATAAGAATCTCAGCGACCAATCAGAAGCCGCCACATGTCACAATAATTGAATCCTAACCACCGCGCCACGTGTCACCTTATCAGCTTATCCAGAATCTTCAAACCGGTGTGAACCAGAGCGTGCCACGTCGACAACATCTCGCGTAGCGACGCTGAGGGACCTGGCGTCGCGACGCTGGAAACCAAATTTTGCCTATAAATTGAGCTCGAGATTTCATAATTCAGTGCACCATTCTCTCCCATTTCTTTGATGTAAATAAGGAGTTCTTCTCTCTCTAAGTTTCGTTTTAATTTATAGTTTTTAGTTTTGTAATAATTTTAATTACTTTTTGTAATAATAGTAATTTACTTTCTTTACTTTTTACAGTTTTTACTATTCACCATGATGAGGTAACTTCCCCAGCTAGGGTGAAAGGTAATTCTTTTACTATTGCTATTTAGATTAATCTCCCTTAAAAATAATATATTCACTATTTAAAATATTGACTTAAAAAGGATACCGCTATATTGGTTGGTTGGTAATTTAATCTTAATCTGGTTTAAACCTGACTAATCAAGGATACCGCCAGATTGGTCGGTTGGTAATTTAATTTTGGTTCCGCCTTTATGGCTGGTTTATGGACAAATATTACCGCCTTAATGGCTGGTTGGACTTAATTTGACTTAATCAGGATACCGCCAGATTGGCCGGTTGGTAATATTATCACGAGTTTATATATTATTTTAAGGGAGATATCTAAATTAGTAGTAGTAAAAGTAATTCCTTTTACCTTAGCATTTTATTTTATTGTAATTTTCTTTTCAGTATTTACTTTACCGCATTTTTAGTTTATGTCTTTTACTTTCAAGTTTTTACTAGCCCTAGTTATGTGTTGTAACTAAATTAGTTATCTGGTTGTGATGAAATCCAATATCACCGTTTTATAAGGGTTAGATTATAGCTTGGGTAATATAAAGATTTATTTATTGAGTCTTAATCTTAATGTTTTTTAATTAACTGGCCATTAATAAAATTGATTAGGTAAACTTAAAATGAACTAGACATAGGGATTTTAAGTTTAAGACCTCAGACTCAATAGCCCACGATCTTGCTTGAGGATAGATACCCTTTAATAGATTTCCTTACAGGATATGAATATACCTGTCGGGCGGGGGTAGCCATAATTGGAACTTAATCTTAATGAATCTAGGTAATTTGGTTGACATAGACATATGGTTCAATTGGATTATACTAGGTATTTATAATTGACCATCGGAAGAGGCTTTTACATAATTTAGTGTTCCAGGTTAACAAATCAATATTTTATCCAACTATAAGATAACCACTTCATCTTTAAAATGATATTGGAAGAAATCACAACCCTAGACAGTTTTTAATATTGAATTTTCTTAAAATCTACTTTCGAACAATTTTATTTACTTGTCTTTAAATTTAGAATCGTCGCCATTTCAAATCAATTAAACAACATGTTAGATACTAGTAATCATTTGACCTCATAAAATTAATAACTTAGGTATTAAGTCCTCGTGGGATCGATACTTTTTATACTACTTGAACGATACGTACGCTTGCGTTATACGTGTGTGTTTACGCCGGTCACTACCACGTTGCGGACTCCCACTACTGTGCATAGCCTTAATCCGGCCAAGATTGGTTCGTACTCTGCCTCATTGTTCGTGGTTTCGAAGGCGAAACTTAGGGCAAACAATACTTCTTCCCCCCTGTTATTTTTTAACACGATCCCGGCTCCGCCGCCTTGTGAGCTGACAGACCCTTCTACTGACATCTCCCACTTGTCTTCACTTACTGTCAAGATCTAGGGTTCGGTGAATTCTGCAACAAAATCTGCCAAAGCCTGTCCTTTCATTACTACCCTCGGAAGGTAGGAGATGTCGTGCTCGCTTAACTCCACCGACCACTTCATCAACCTTCCCGAGGCCTCTGGTTTTTGTAAGATCTGTCGCAAGGGGTGGTCGGTGCAAACTTTGATAGGGTGGGCTTGGAAGTAAGGCCGCAATTTCCGAGCTGCGGTGATCAAAGATAGGGAGACTAGTTCATGTACGGGATACCGGGTTTCTGTGTCTAACAGGGCTTTGCTGACATAGTGTACCGGTCTTTGGATTCGGTTGGCCTCTTGTACCAGCACCGAACTTACTGCGTGTTTTGAAACAGCCAAGTAAAAGTATAATGTCTCTCCTGGGAGAGGTTTTGCTAGGAGCGGGGGCTGTGCTAGATATTGTTTCAGTTGTTGGAAGGCCTCTTCGCACTCCGGAGCCCAGTCGATCTCCTTTTGGGTTTTCTTGATAGCTTTGAAGAAAGGGTGGCATTTGTCGGTTGCTCGAGAGATGAATCGGTTAAGTGCGGCTAGCCTGCCGGTTAGACTTTGAACTTCTTTCACCGTCCTGGGCGATTTCAAGTCCAGTACGGCTTGTATCTTTTGCGGATTTGCTTCTATGCCCCTGGAGCTCACCATGTATCCTAAAAACTTCCCGGAGGCCACCCCGAAGGCGTATTTTTCTGGGTTGAGTTTTAAATGGTATTTCCTTAATAACTCACAGGTTTTCTTCAGGTCGGTCACGTGGCACCTTGGTGCCTCAGACATTGTTATCATGTCGTCAACATACACCAGCATTGTTCTGCCGATGAGTGGTTTGAAAATCTTGTTGACCAGTCTCTGAAAGGTGGCTCCTGCGTTTTTTAATCCGAATGGCATTACTTTATAACAGTAAAGCCCCTGATCGGTAACAAAAGTTGTTTTCTCCTCGTCGGCAGGGTGAATCTTGACCTGGTTGTATCCTGAGAAGGCGTCCATAAAGCTCAGCAGTCCCTTGCAGGCTGTCGTATCTACCAGCTGATCTACGTTTGGCAGTGGGAAGCTGTCATTCAGGCATGCCTTGTTGAGGTCGGTGAAGTCCACGCACATCCTCCACTTCCCGTTTGTTTTCTTTACCAATACCACGTTCGAAACCCATTCTGGGTACTTGACTTCTCTGATGAAGCCTCCTTTTAACAGTTTTTCCACTTCGGATGCCACTGTTCTGCACCGTTCTTGGTTAAAGATTTCTTTTTCTGCTTAACTGGTTTGTGTGTCGGGTTTACTGCCAAGCGGTGACTGATGAACTTTGGATCAATCCCGGGCATGTCATTGTGTCCCCATGCGAAGATGTCGGGGTACTCCCGTAGGCATTCCAGCAGGCCATTTTTTAGGATTTCGCCCAAGTTCCCCCTTATCTTTATGCTTTTATTCGGTCCGAACAAGTTGACTTCTTCTAATTCTTCGGCTGCTTCTAGCCGGGCAACTTTATCCGGGCGAGGACCCGGGTCCTTCCTTGGATTTTTCTCGTCTTCCTCCCTTTGCCTCTTCCTGGTGCTTCCTTCGATGCAGAGGGTTTCTCATGAGAGAGTGGCGAAACAACTACGGGCTATTTTCTGACTTCCGCATATGATTCTGATCCCTTCCCGAGTAGGAAATTTCAGTTTCAAGTAGTAACAGGACATCGCCGCCTTTGTTTTCATCATAAAAGGCCGGCCGACAAAGACTTGGTAACTGCTCAGGCAGTCCACCACGGTGAAGTTTACCATGACTGTCCGGGTTCTGGGGTGAGTTCCGATGGTTGTTGCCAGTTGTATTCTTCCCAGCGGGATGACCGTTGAGCCTCCAAAACCATATATGGGGTGTCGTCATTAGTTAGGGTTACGTATTCTACTCCCAGACTTTCTAAGGCTTCTTTAGATATTATATCTACCGCGCTTCCGGGGTCTACCAGGATTCTATCCACCTCAGTGACCAATTCCATCATAATGGAATCATGGATGTTTAATATTGAGTAAGAATCAAATTCATTTAATAACTTCAGAACTAATTGCCTTAAATTCATGTGTTTGATTATATCAAACATCTTCGAAAAATTCAAAGACTCACGATGAATTTAAAATATAGTTTTCAACACTACAATAAAATAACTTTGAACCATTCAAAATATTCTATTCTCATTCATCAGAGACATATTGAAAAGTTCTTCAACCATTCAAGACGTTCAATATATTCCCTATTAGAAACATGTAACTAAGTCATGACAAATCATTAACTAAGTTACGAAGTGAAGAAAACTATCTAAGGCAATTTGAAATTCATTAAACTACATACATCCAATGTATTAGCCTAATAAATCTTGTGGTCCAATGACAATCATTGGTTAAATGAGATTTAATCACATCTCGAATACAATATTCATTAAATGGATAAGGATATATTGTGTGAACTCATATCAGACCATCTTTTACCATTCAGAATAAGCATCTAATGCTCTTATGACAAAATCTCACAAAGCAAAGTTCTAAGTTATTTATTTTATAGAATATTTTTATTAATGTTTTTCTTTTGATTAATGACACTACTAATCATCTTAAAATATGTAACAACTATTTATACAGAACAAACAACTATCCAATAGTCACAAATTCTGATATCAAATACCAAAACAGTCATTAAACATTATTTTAAATAACTAGACAGGAGATTCGGTATCCAATACCTACAATTGTCATATCGTGAGAATCAATATTCTCTATACACAACTATACACATCTCATTTCTTAAGCTTAATAATTTGCGTTCAATTATTCACAATAATTGTAAATAATCGATTAGCAAACTGTGTCAGACACGTGACTTCTAAGAGTCACTAAAAGCTAAGAAACGTCATTATAAGACAAACAAATACTAATGAGGTTTTCTTAATGCCAGACAAGAATCTCGAGACATGAACTATTCAAGTCAATTCTTACTGCATAAGAAACTATTCTTGCTAGATAACTGTGGAAGAAGCGGGATTTTGGCCGAGGTCCACAATCAGAATTTGGAAATAGGGCCACTAACGATCCTGCAAAACAAAGAAGAATGAATGGGAGTAGACTGCCTACCGGTGTGGTAGGTACGGGGGACACTCCGACGCCCAAGTCAGTTGTATGAAATGAAGAATAAATATGTTAACTATGAATGCAAGGTTTGATATTACCTTGACCTTCTTTAGGTGGCCGTGAGGGCGGAAGAGAATGTTTTGAAAATATGAATCTCTGAGAGCTTATGTTAGAGAAGAGAAGCTCGTCAGAAAGAACTGCCTTTGTTTCTCGTATTTTGTTGTAATTTATAGTGGAAGGTAAATGACTTTTACAGCTGGCATAAGTCCCACAATGTGCTAAGATATCTCTATTTAGTGAACAAAGTGGAGCAGTTCGATTATGATTAGGTAAGTGGGAAATGTTTGCTATAGATTTGGCTTTGTGTATGAATCATTTTTCTGCAAGTGGAAGAATGGTTTTATTGGGCTTTACCTTGGGCTTCGATGATTTCACCTTTGGCCAAAGTTTGGTCCATATAGGCTTATATATCTTTTGGGCCTGGCTTTTACTTTCGGGTTTTGAATACCATTTTGGGCTCTGCACACTATTTTGGGCTTTTAAGGTAAAAGACGATTTTATCCTTGGCCCATTTTTGGTTCGTACAGTTTGTCCCTTACTCTCTAAGTCAAAAAAGTTTTGTCTTAGAGAGTATATACGTTTGTGTCGAATGATACTAATCACAAAAAGCACGTGATAAGAATGTATCACCTTCTGTCGAATGGTTTTATAAGAGTATTGTGTAAAATGTGGGTTTTTGGAATATATCGCGTGTATCATCTGGGCAGACGAAGTCTTAGTCCTTCTGATTTGACTTGACTTATGGGAAACGGTTCTTGGTCGTCTGATCAGTTTGAAGATCAATGGATACATTTGACTCGACATAAGTAATGAGGAACATTCTCTGGTCAACTGAACTGAATGTAGGTTTAGGAGTTCCACTTGACTCGACAACATTCATGGGGAAAGTCCCTTGGTCGACTGAACCAAATGCAGGTTCAGGAGTTCAGTTTGACTCGACAAGAGTCATGTGGAATGTCCCTTTGTCGACTAAAAAAAATGTAGGTTCAGGAGTCCAACTTGACTCGACAAGAGTCATGGGGAATGTCCCTTTGTCGACTGAACTAATGCAGGTTCAGGAGTCCAACTTGACTCGACAAGAGTCATTGGGAAATGTCCATTTGTCGACTGAACAAAATGCAGGTTCAAGAGTCCAACTTGACTCGACAAGAGTCATGGGGAACGTCCATTTGTCGACTGAACCAAATGCAGGTTCAGGAGTCCAACTTGACTCGACAATAGTCATGGGGAATGTCCCTTTGTCGACTGAACCAAATGCAGGTTCAGGAGTCCAACTTGACTCGACAAGAGTCATTGGGAATGTCCCTTTGTCGACTGAACCAAATGCAGGTTCAGGAGTCCAACTTGACTCGACAAGAGTCATGGGGAATGTCCCTTTGTCGACTGAACCAAATGCAGGTTCAGGAGTCCAACTTGACTCGACAAGAGTCATTGGGAATGTCCCTTTGTCGACTGAACCAAATGCAGGTTCAGGAGTCCAACTTGACTCGACAAGAGTCATGGGGAATGTCATTTTGTCGACTGAACCAAATGCAGGTTCAGGAGTCCAACTTGACTCGACAAGAGTCATGGGGTATGTCCTTTTGTCGACTGAACCAGATGCAGGTTCAGGAGTCCAACTTGACTCGACAAGAGTCATGGGGAATGTCCCTTTGTCGACTGAACCAAATGCAGGTTCAGGAGTCCAACTTGACTCGACAAGAGTCATGGGGTATGTCCTTTTGTCGACTGAACCAAATGCAGGTTCAGGAGTCCAACTTGACTCGACAAGAGTCATGGGGAATGTCCCTTAGTCGACTGAACCAAATGCAGGTTCTGGAATCCTACTTGACTCGACAAGAGTCATGGGGAATGTCCCTTAGTCGACTGAACCAAATCCAGGTTCAGGAGTCCAAAATGACTCGACAAGAGTCATGGGGAATATCCCTTTGTCGACTGAACCAGATGTAGGTTCAGGAGTCCAACTTGAGATGTGTCGAATGCACAATCTATTCAATATTTTTATCATTTGTCGAGTGATTATAAGGCATGCACCAGGGCTTGCCCAATTAATTTTTCTTGAATGAAAGCGACCTTCATATCTAATGATGTCGTGTCAAATGGTGAAGGCAGTCATGAAGAGAATTTTGTTGTTGAGAGCAAGTGGTGTCAATGGTGTGGTAATCCAGAATTCATCAAAATATTTTATATTTCCTAGATCTTCCACGTGTCGTTTAACGAAATAAAACCTAACGCAAATAACGAGGAGTCTTTTGGCGGGAAATGAACCGCCAAAAGAAGTAGTATAAGAGTGGCTTGATGGGTTCATTTGTTTCATTCACAAGATCTACGATTTGGGAGAGAAATTCAAGGCTTCAAGGTACTTCTTCAAAACTCTCTTCGCGTTCTTCATTTCCTTGAATATTCATAGAGTAGCTTCAAACTGTTCTTAGCTAAATTAGGCTGTTTGATCTCTTGAATCATATGTTATTTGGTGGATTTGTGTTGGAGAGGGGAGTAGGATTTGATCTTTAAGAAACCCAAATCTTAGAAATTATTTGTTTGTAGACTCGTCGATTAGAATATGTCGAGTGGAGACTCTTTAGAAAGTTTAGGCGAACAGATTGATAAATTCGTATGAGTATCATCGAGTGAATCAACAGAAGAAAAATCATTAAGGGAATGGTCGCGTCAAGAATTATCCGAGGGACCTGTTACCATTTTGTCGCGTGAAATTTCGGTGCATGCAATTCCTATTATATCATTGGCAGCATTTGAGGAGTTTAGTGGAGCGGTGAGCACAAGTGAGCCGACCAACTTACTAACCAGAACCCAGCTAGTCGAATGAAGGCTAGTTTGTTGATGGAAATTAGGAGTAAGTATAGATTTCCTAGATCAATGGAGTTGAGGGTGCCCTTGCCGACTGAAAGAATCGATTATAAAATTCCCGGGTGGATTGGATTTTATTGTAGTACCGTTTTCTAATGGGCTTAGTCCCCATTCCGAGGTTAGCTTGGGAAGTTTTGGATCATTATGGGATCGCTCCTTCACAACTAATGCCGAATGCTTGGAGGATTTTAATGTCGATTGAATGCTTAGCATTCGAACAAGGGTTATTTTTGAGTGGAAGGACGTTGTATATTCATACTACCTCAAGGAGCACTTAACTGAAAAAGGGAGATATACTTTGTATCTTCGTCGTAAGAGGGAACAAATAGTTATGGGGCTTCCAACGAACGATAGGGGTAATTGGCAGTCAGACTATTTCTTTGTGAGGAATGAGGGTATCTTTGGGTCGACTGGAATGGGTCGTGTTTCAGAATATTGGAGTGTATTTAGTGAGTATCAGTTCCTTCTATTTATTGATAATTTATCAATGTTATTGTCGTATGATACTAATGTATGGATTGTTTGTTATGCAGGTCCATTTCGAAACAGTTTATTCGACAAAACACCTCGAATTTTGTCCAACACTAAAGCTCTTCTTGACCTTCCCGTCGAACAAAGAGATTGGAGAATAATCTTGGTAGAGCAGAGATTAAGAGCAACATTAGTGTGGAAAGAAATCTTCGAATCAGAAGGTATATATACCCCTTTGGCACTTTCTAAACACGTATTGGAATGTTGGAAAAAATGACCCATAGCGTCACTATTTTCACAGATCATTGTGTTGTTGTAGCAAATTGACTATGTGACAAGGAAATTGCACTCTCATCATTTGTGATTAGATCACCATACATAAATATTATAAATGAAGAGAGGTCCCTATGATTAGTTCCTGGACTGAGAATGATATGAGACAGTATCAGTCCCCGAAGGATTAATCATTAAATATCCCTAGCCGGAGTATTATCGAGACTGGACATCGATAATGCGGAATAGGCTAGTATTGCACTTGTGCGCGTTGTGAGGGACAACGACATAGTTCTCATATATATAAGTTTTGGAGCACTTATGCAAGTGCGATAGGAGGTCGTGTTTCACCGATGGTACGGGAAACAGCTTCGCTCTGGATAGACCCTAGGAATCCCATTAGTATTTTGACTATGTGTCTATGGGAGGCGAAATCAAGGTAGGTGCGTATAGCTTAACCTGAGACTTACATCGCTAATACTTACGATAATCGATAAACTTTGGTCGTGGTGGTACAGGCTTTAATCGGTTCTGCGTACACCACTTCTGGGTTTATCAGAGAGTCGTAGTGTATTGGGTGTGATGTCGAAACGGAAGTATCACTTCAGTCATAGTGGAGATGATGTCACGCAGGATACGGTACTAGTGCTCTTGAGTGTTGCGCAACCAATCGGGATATTGTGACCAGGTCATAACTATCCGATTATAGAGACTATGTTACCAGACATCCCATATGTGTTTCGGACGGGGCAGACACTTATCCAGCCCCAGCCCTAGCACGTGACTATCCGATACTGGACCGATATGCACAATACATTAGTATACTACGCTGATACCGATCTTTAATATCTTAATGGATATGTCCGGAGAATTGGGAAGACTTGGTGCTTTGCTAGGAGTCGACCTTGTCTCGTAAATCGGTAGTAGAACGTAGTACTTGGTACGTACGTGATTCGGATACTCCGACGACCGTATTTACTGTCAACTTATCCGGGGATCTCATGGGTCGCTTCCCGATAATCCACCGATGACGCACAACTTGCACTCTTGAATAATCTGGGATTATATAGAAGAGAGAAAATTAATCTAGGATTAATTACGGAGATATTTTATCTAGGATAAAATATCGTCTAAAGAGAGATAACGATTAATTTGGAATTAATTGGTAAATTAATATATTCGATATATTAAACGAAATTAGATTTCGACACGGAATTAAAATTAGATTTTAATTTGGGCGAACGAATTAATTTAGAATTAATTCGTTAGCGATCTGAATAGTAATTTCGCTAGGCGAAATTAATTAATTCTCGTCGCGACGGAAATACGTTAATTCAGAATTAGCGAAACCGAGCCCGAAAGTGTTTTCGGACACATTCGTATTTTGAAACGAGTGGTATCCGCAAATCACATCGCGATATCTCATCACTTGACACGAATAGATGATGAATGTATCTAGTCACCTTTATGGGATGATACATTGTCTCTGAAAGTGTTCAATCAAAGTCCCAAGGATCACAAATCATGCATAAAAAACCACATATGAACACATCAAAGGAGGTGCGGAATATACTCACATTGAATTTCGGTTTGATGAATGAAGAACAAGGTGCGATTTTGTCCCCTCCAAGCTCACGGCAGTGGCTCCTCCTGCAGTGGGCTGTGCGATTTTAGTCCTCTTTAAACCTCCAAGAATCGGCCATGCATGAACTCCATTGAAGCTCCAAGCTTTGAGATTCCATGCTCACAAACTCACTTCCCTATCACCTTTGTATCACTCAAGGTGCGTGCTAGCACTTATCATCTTCCATTTTGCTTCTCAAATTTTCGGTGAAACCAGAAAAAGGAGAAGAAAATCGCACCATGCGTGAATGAGATGAAGAAGAAAAAAAGAGGGAGATGAGAGAAACCGTGAATGTTGCATGTGAGAGAGAGAAAAAGATTTTTAATATATATATTTTTTATTTCATTTACCAAGTAAAATAAATAAAACATATATATATCTTATCTTTTTAATTCAAAAGTCAAAAGTTAAAACAATAAAGCTTTTTCATCATTTCAACTTTTAACTTTAAGTCACATCACATCTATTCACTTTAATAAAGTGACATATTGTCAAGTCACATCACTCAAAGTGACAATTAATTTGACGATTGACGCGAATAGCGATTTGACGCTTGATGTGACTCGCGTGCCGCGCTCGAATTCAAAAT
>SKCR01007655.1:0-24522 GCA_019454045.1 Zanthoxylum bungeanum | reverse complement strand
TAAGCTTGTCGGTGAAATTCCTCCAATTCATTGAGTTGGTGAAGTCTTTTCTTCCACAGCTTGTGGTCAAGATTCAACTCTTCAGTGCCCAGTACGCCTTATGTTCAAGCTCAACTGGCAGATGGCATGCTTTCCCAAACACCAATCGATATGGGGACATACCAATGGGTGTCTTGTAAGCTGTCCGGTAGGCCCATAATGCATCATCCAGTTTTGTAGACCAGTCCCTTCTTGTTGATCCAACAGTTCTCTCCAAGATTCTTTTGATTTCTCTGTTTGAAACTTCAACTTGCCCATTTGACTGTGGATGGTAGGTATTGCAACCTTGTGAGTAACTCCTCCATATTTGGATATGAGTGCATCAAAATATCTGTTGCAGAAATGTGTGCCACCATCACTGATAATTGCCGAGGTGTTCCGAAGCGAGTGAAAATATTCTTTTTCAAGAATTTGATCACCACTTTTGAATCATTGGATGGTAGTGCAATTGCTTCAACCTATTTTGAGACGTAGTCTACAGCAACATTCAAGATGTATAGGTTTCCGAATGATGGAACAAAGGGTCCCATGAAATCAATTCCCCACACATCGAATATCTCCACTTCCAGAATATTTTGCAACGGTCCTTCATTTCTCCTCGAAATATTCCCCATTCTCTGACATCTGTCATATTAAGAAAAACAAGTGAGCATCTTTAAAAAGAGTGGGCCAGAACAAACCTGATTGAAGGACTTTAGGTGCAGTTTTATTTCCGCTGAAGTGTCCGCCGTATGGTGATGAATGACAGTGCTGCAAAACACTGTTGACCTCTTCCTGTGGAACACATCGTCTCAGTAATTGATCAGCACATCTTTGAACAGGTACGACTCATCCCAGACATAATGTTTGACTTCCTTGAAGAATTTCTTCTGTTGCTGAGTTGTCCATTCCAACGGCCATTTTCCTGACACTATGTAGTTGACATAGTCAGCATACCAAGGGACTTCCTGCTGTTTTATGGCAAACAGCTGTTCATCTGGAAAAGTTTCTTTGATTGATAGTTCTTTGCCAGCTGTTTTCTCCCTAGCCTCGAGCCTCGATAGATGATCTGCCACTTGGTTTTCTGTTCCTTTCCTGTCTCTGATCTCCACATCGAATTCTTGCAGAGAAGTATCCAACGGATCAATCTGGTTTTGGCATCTTTCTTCGCGATTAGGTATTTGATTGCTGAATGATCTGTGTAGACCACCACTTTGGGACCCAACAGATAAGAGCGAAATTTGTCAAAAGCGAACACAACTAAGCAACTCCTTTTCAGTGGTTGTGTAGTTGAGTTGAGCTTCATTCAAAGTTTTGCTGAGAGATAAATGGTGTGGAATATCTTTGCTTTGCGTTGTCCCAAAACTGCACCTACAACAAAATCACTAGCATCACACATTACCCCTCAAATGAAAGAGTCCAATCTGGTGCTACTATGATGGAGGCAGAAACCAGCTTCTGTTTTAAGATCTCAAAAGCTTCCTGGCATTCTTTGGTGAAGTTGAAAGTCACATCCTTTTCCAGAAGATTGCAAAGAGTTTTGCAATTTTGGAAAAGTCTTTGATAAATCTCCTGTAAAAACCTGCATGTCCAAGAAAACTCTGAATTCATTGACTGATGTTGGTGGAGGTAGTTTTTCAATTGTCTATCTTTGCTTTGTCTACCTCAATTCCTTTTGTGAGATCCGGTGTCCAAGAACTATGCCTTCCTGCACCATAAAGTGGCATTTCATTTCTCCCAGTTGAGTATTAGATTTGTATCTTCACACCTTTTTAATACCTGTTCCAAATTTTGCAAACAATGGTCAATAATCTCCAAACACAGAAAAGTCATCCATGAAAACCTCCATACTCTGCTCCAGCATGTCTGAGAAGATGGCCATCATACAACGCTGAAATGTGGCAGGGGCATTACATAATCCAAATGGCATCCTGCGGAAAGCAAAAGTACCATAGGGACATGTAAATTGGGTTTTCCCTGATCTTTTGGGGCGATAGCAATCTGATTGTACCCTGAATATCCATCCAGAAAGCAATAGAACTCATGTCCGCCAATTTGTCCAGCATCTGATCAATGAATGGCAGCGGAAAATGATCATTCCTTGTGGCTTTGTTCAGCTTCCTGTAGTCCATACATACTCTCCATCCAGTCACCGTTCTTGTTGGGATTAGCTCATTCTTTTCATTGGTAACCACAATAATTCCTCTTTTCTTTCTCTTCTTCGGCACACACTGCATAGGACACCCAACTGCTGTCTGAGATGGGGTAAATGATGCCAACATCCAACCATTTGATGATTTCTTTCTTCACGACTTCCTTCATGATTGGATTGAGTCTCCGTTGATGTTCCACTGTGGGTTTGTACTCATCATTCATCAAGATCTTATGCATGCAGAATGATGGACTAATGCCTCGAATATCTACTATAGTCCAGCCAATGGCTTTCTTGTGCTCTTGTAACACTCTCAACAACTTTTCTTTCTGCTCCAATGTTAGCGAAGATGAAATAATAACATGTAATTCAGAAGATTTTACAAGAAATGTATACCTGAGATGACTCGGAAGTAACTTCAGCTCCAACTGTGGTGGTTCTTCAATCGAAGGCTTGATCCGGTCTTTCTTTGGTAGTTCCAAACTTTCAATTGGTTGTGTCACTTTGAAACGAAATGACTTGTCAAGATAGTTGATACATTCCAGAATTTCAGCATCTAACTCAGTGTCAGTCATGTTGGTGATGCAAGCTTCAAGTTTGTCCGTGGGAACTGTATCAGTATCATGAATGATACTATCAACAACATCAATTCTGAAACATTCTTCTCTTCTTTCTTCTTCACTTGGGAATTTCATAGCTTTGAAAACATTGAAGGTAACTTCTTGGTCCTGAACTTTCATGGTCAATTATCCTTTTTGTACATCAATCACAGTTCGACCTGTTGCTAAGAATGGTCTCCCAAGGATGATTGACACATCTTTGTCTTCATCCATGTCAAGGATAATGAAGTCTTCTGGAAGAATGAGTTTATCAACTTTGACTAGCACATCTTCAACGACTCCTCTTGAAAATGCGAGCGTTCGATCAGCAAGTTGCAGTGAAACTGAGGTAGACATTGCTTCTCCAATTTGCAATTTCTTGTAAATAGAAAAAGACATTAAATTAACACTTGCACCTAAATCACATAAAGCCTTACCGAAGTTATGTTCTCCTATGATGCAAGAAATCGTGAAACTTCCAGGATCCTTCAACTTTGGGGGAAGTTTTCTCTGAATGATGGCGCTGCATTCTTCTGATAATGCTACTGTCTCATAATCTCCCAATCTCTGTTTTCGTGAAAGAATGTCTTTCATGAATTTAATATAGCTGGGCATTTGTTCCAAAGCTTCTGCAAATGGGATGTTGATGTGCAACTTTTTGAAAACCTCCAAGAATCGAGCAAACTGCTTGTCTAGTTTTCTTTTCTGAAGACGCTGAGGAAAATGTGGAGGTGGAGTGATCTGTTCTTTTTCCTTTGCTTCTTTTTCATCCATCTGTTTCTTTCTCTGCTTCTTTTGGAACATCTTCAATGGTTGCCTTGATTCCAACATCTTTGTTGATTTCAGTACCACTTTTCAAGGTAATGGCTTGACATTGCTCCTTCCCTCGGTTCCTTGGATTTGGTTCTGTATTGCTGGGAAGATTTCCTGGTGGTCTGTAACTCTGAGCATTGGCCAGTTGTCCAATTTGATTCTCCAGTGCTTTGATGGAAGCAGATTGACTTTGAAACATAGCATCATATGTTGCTTGTTGCTTTTTGAACATCTCTGCAAGCCAATCTTTCATTTCTGATCTTTTTCAAACTCCTGGCTTTTGTTCTGTTGTTGGAATCCAGGTGGTGGATAGTTCTTTTGCCCTGAATTATTGCTCCATGAGAAATTGGGATGATTCCTCCACCCTGGATTGTAGGTGTTGGAATATGGATTGTTCCCTGTCTGTTGAAATTGTTGACATAATTCACTGTTTCTTCAAGTTGATTTTGTTCTGGTGCTTCTCCATATGGTGAATTTGTGGTTCCAGTGTTGCTTTGCATGCCGAGAGTCTCTGACTGCTGTATTGGCTCCAATTTCATAAATTCCAGCAATTCGTTGAATCATGCTCCTTTCTGTTGGCCACAATGAATTGTTGTTGGCCATTTCTTCAATTAGGTCCCAGGCTTGATCTTCTCCTTTTTCCATCAACGCTCCTCCAGCAGTAGCATCAATTGTGGTTCTCATTATTCCAGAAAGTCTATTATAGAATGTTTGGACTTGAAGCCATTTTGGAATCTCATGGTGAGGAAATTTCCGGAGCAAATCTTTGTACCTTTCCCAAGCTTCATAGAGAGTTTCCGATTCTTGTTGTACAAAGGATGTGATGTCATTCCTCAATTTTCCAGTTCTGGCTGGTGGAAAATACTTTGCAAGAAATTTGGTGGCTAAATTATTCCAAGTTGTAATGGAACCTGGTGGAAGTGAATGTAGCCAAGCTTCAGCTCTGTCCTTCAAGGAGTATGGAAAAACACGCAGTCTCATTGTTTCTTCAGCTTTTCGGTTGTAATTGAAAGTGCCGCAAACTTCCAGGAAGTTGCTGATGTGGGTATTAGGATCTTCAGTTGCTTTTCCCCCAAACTGCACTGATTGCTGAATCATCTGAATGCAAGTTTTGATGTCACCTGCATTTGCTGGTAAGGGAGGAAATACAATATATGAAATGAGGCCATCAGCCACCGGAATGGTTCTGTCTCGAATGAGAATTGGTGGTGCAACCTCCAAAGGTTCAGGTTCCATGTTAACAATTGCTTCTTGGCCTTGTCGCATTTCCCTTCTTAACTGTCTGATAGTTCTTTCAATTTCTGGGTCAAGCGGTCGTAGTTCAAAGCTTCTGGTTCGTCTCATTAAGAATCTGATAACCTGAAACATAATAAAACAAAAACAATAAGTAAAAAGAAAATTAGATACAAGTAACGTATCTAAGCTCAAAACTAATAATGAAAGATAAATAAGTCCCCGGCAACGGCGCCAAAAACTTGACCGGCGTAATCACACACGTATAACGCAAGCGTACATATCGTTCAAGTAGTATAAAAAATATCGATCCCACGAGGACTTAGTACCTAATCTATTAATTTTATGAGGTCAAGTGATTACTAGTATCTAACAGGTTGTTTGATTGATTTGAAATGGTGACGATTCTAAATTTAAAACAAGTGAATTAAATTGCGTGAAAGTAGATTAATGAAAATTCAAATTATAAAACTATCTAGGGTTGTGAATTCTTCAAATATTATTGAAAGATGAAGTGGTTATATTATAGTTGGGTAAAATATTGATTTATTAATCTGGAATATTAAATTATGTAAAAGCCTCTTTCGATGATCATTTACAAATACCTAGTATAATCAAATTGAACCATATGTCTATGTCAACCAAATTACCTAGATTCATTAAGATTGAGTTCCAATTATGACTACCCCCGCCCCTCACAAGTATAAGCCTATCCTGTAAGGAAATCTATTAAAGGTTTATCTATCCTTAAGGAAGATCGTGGGCTATTGAGTCTAAGGTCTTTAAACTTAAATTCCCTATGTCTAGTTCATTTTAAGTTTTATCTAGTCACAACCCTAGTATTTTAACTTAGTTACAACACATAGCTAAAGCTATAAAACTTAAAAGACATAAAGTGAAATTGCTGAAAAGTAATTGTAGAATAATAAATTACAATAAAAAGAAATGCTAAGGTAAAAAGAATTAACTTCTACTATTTACTATTTAGATATCTCCCATAAAATAATATATATACTTGTGATATTTTTGCCAACCAGCCATATAGGCGGTAACCTGATTAAGTCAAATTAAAAATAAACCAGCCATAAGGCGGAACAAAATTAAACCAACCGTCCAGTATGGCGGTATTCTCATTAAGTCAGGTTTAACCAGATTAAACAGAATTAAACCAACCTTCCAGTATGGCGTATCCTCATTAAGTCAGGTTTTAAATAGTTTATATATTATATTTTAAGGGAGATAAATCTAAATAGCAATAGTAAAAGAATTACCTTTTTACCTCAGCATGGAGAAGTTACCTCCTCATGGATGAATAGTAAAAGTAAATAAGTTTAAGAAGGAAAAGTATTATTTATAGAAGAAAGTTACTACTACAAAACGTAATTAAAACTGAATATTTAAAGAAACTAAGAAGAGAACTCCCAATTTATATAAGAGATTTCAGAGGAAGTGGTACATTTGAAACTAAAAATTTGCTCTGAATTTATAGGCCCGAATAAACCTCTGGCGTCGCGACGCCAGCCCCTTTTTGCTTGGCACAATCTCGTCCGGACACGTGGCAAGACGGGTGAAAAATTTCGGCTCGTTGAATTCTTGACACGTGGCATGCGGCGCACCTTAGCGGATCGCTTGTGATGATGACACGTGGCACGGCTCACGTTAGCAAAGTCAAACTTGTCAAACTTTGACTTGTTGACCTGGTGCATGTTAGCAGCCTCCGGCGCACGTTAGAGGTCGGGACGCCAAGGGTTTCGGTG
This sequence comes from Zanthoxylum bungeanum, assembly GCA_019454045.1. Lineage (NCBI taxonomy): Eukaryota > Viridiplantae > Streptophyta > Magnoliopsida > Sapindales > Rutaceae > Zanthoxylum > Zanthoxylum bungeanum. Next base: position 17,950 of record SKCR01007655.1, on the reverse strand, counting down.
TCGCGACGCTACAAAATTACCAAAATACCCTTTTTCCAATTTTCACACACAGTTTTGCTCCAAATCACCTCCAGAATGTCCTGAAACTTTATTTATCTACAAAAAACACAAAACACATCAAAATATTCACAAAACTCAAGAAACTATACAAAATATTAAGTTAAATGAGTGGGAAATAATGATACATTTACCACTCATCAACTAGCCCTAGTTATGTGTTAGTTATCTGGGGTTGTGATGACTTTTAATATCACCGGTTTATAAGGGGTTATTTTATAGTTTGGGTAATTTAAAGGTTTACTTATTAAGTCTTAAGCTTAATACTTCTTGTTGTCTGATCACCAATAAGATTGATGTGGTAAATCTAAAATGAACTAGACATAGGGATTTTAGGTTTCAGCCTTAGACTTAATAGCCCACAATCTTCCTTGAGGATAGATAACCCTTTAATAGATTTCCTTACAGGATAAACATATATCTGTCGGGCGGTGGTAGCTATATTGGAACTTAAACTTAATGAATCCAGATAATTTGGTTGACATAGACATATGGTTCAATTGGGTTAAACTGGGTATTTGCGTCTGACCATCGACAGAGGCTTTCGCATAATTTAGTGTTCCAGGTTAGTAAACCGATTTATTACACAAACATAAAATAACCACTTCTTTGTGTCTTTTGTGTCTTTTAAAAGATATTAGAAGGATTCACAACCCTATATCTTTGTGTTTTGTTATTTTCCTTATTATTTTCTTTTGTCTTTTTATTTATTTAGCAAATCTACAATCAACCAAATTAATCAAGCAATCATTCTCTTCACCCTCAATTAGATATTTGTAAATAAATAGATTCAATGATTAATAACAACAGTAGGAATTAAGTCCTCGTGGGATCGATATTTTTATACTACTTGAACGATACGTGCACTTGCGTTATACGTGTGTGTTTACGCCGATCATTCTTCTTCCATTTTCTGGTTTTGCCGAATTTAAGGAGAAGCAACATGGTGATTTTTGTGGCAAAAATTACCAAGAGCTAGCACTCAAAAGAGGACATACGAAGGTGATAGGGAAACCAACTTGTGAGCATGGAATCACCATCACAAAGCTTGTAGCTTAGTGGATCATCCATGGCCGAATTTGGAGGAGCAAAAACAGCCCACTGCCGTGAGCTTCAAAGGGCATAAAAAGAGTTTTTGTTGTTCAACGCATCGCTCAACCGATCATTGTAAGTATTCCGCAACTTCTTTGAGTATTCACACATGTGTTTCATTGCTTGAATTGATCCTTGGGACCTAATAGTAACCAAACAATGGTATCTTGAGCCATTTTGAGCATGAAACTTGATTTAAGGTTAAAATTGGGCAAAATTGATTGAGCATGTTTGAGTGAAATTGATTGTTTGAGTATGCTTAATTATGATAACATGGTGTTATGCATTGTCAATTTGATGAATTTTGAATTGGGACAAATTTTCCCCAAATGTGAGGCTTGGCCGAGACATATACATACCCTAAAGTCATGGTATTTTTTTGATTTTAATCATTGGATGAGTTGAAATCATATGGGAAATGGTTATTTAGGATTCAATGGATTGAAATCGAAATCGATTTGACAAAATGCCGAGACTGTAGCATGAAAATGATTGATTTTTTGATTCAAATGTGTTGGACATATGTTGATGATAATGAGCATAATTAATTGAGTGAATTAGTATTTTGGAAATGTTAATTTGGTTAATTAATTATGGCATACACTTTAGGTTTAATTAAGTTATGAAATTTGGAATTTGGTAATTTAATAATTGGGCCTATTTTGGAATTGGGCTTGAAAGTTGTACTGTGCTAATGGGCTTGGTTGTACCAAGATTGGTTAGGCTAAATTGGTTGGATCCATTTGGGCCAAAACCATATCCATAAAGTCCAATTATGACTAATGGACGTTAATATTAATTGGGCCTAATGGGCCTAAATTGGTTTTCTTGGCCAATAATGGTGATTCCTTAAATGAGCTTTGGTATTTGGGTTTGACCCATATTGACCAAAAGTCCATGCCTTTTGAAATTAATTAAAAGCCCATTGACTTTAAATTAAATTGACATTGGATGTTAATCGGGCTTGGAGACCCGTATGATTAGATTTAGAATAAGTCGTAAAGGTACATTAAAAAGTGTAAATATTTAATTTGGAATTAAATAAAAGAATTAGTATTAATACAAATTGAATGGATTTAATGTTGTAGTTTAATATAATTCAAGAATTCGTACTTTGAGTACTTATTCGCAAAACGAGTTGGACTTGCGCAAAATCAAATCGTGTTTGAACATTGGATGGTCATTAATTATCAGATTAATTAATTGGATTATATTGATTGATAACATGCTTGTGTGAATACATGGATGCGATGTATGAATAATGTATATCAGATGGATATTAGATGGGTGAGGGTAATTTAGAAATTGTTGTAATAAATTTAGAATTTATTAAATTGGACCTGCGTGTCCAGCCTATTACCTCATGACTTGTGTATTTCTCTTATCACCTATTCCCCTCAATGTAAATGAGGTTTCTTTAGAGTGTTATGTAATCGGGTAGAAGTAATACTTGTGCTAGCGGGAGAGAGGAAAATGGAGAAATTTGTTCTAGGAAAATGTGTTTAAATATTCCATCCGCATATCATTATTATATTATTTATACGCGCTTATTATGTTTTTAGAATGCATGTTTAAGGGTGTATGATGAGAGACCTTAACAAAGAAAATTAATTGGTTGCCAATTACGCGAAAAACCCTCACCACATATTAAAACGTTTTTTCCTCCATTGAGTGATTCTACTCAAGATCCAAGACTGGCATTGGTTTGTTGGCCAAAGTCAAGACTTTGTCCATCGAGGATGTGTTTGAATCATGAAGGCTTTGTCCATAGGTGTTTCTTGGTCAAGTTTGTTGGAAATCTAATAACCATATCCCAAGATCAAAAACAAGCAAGATATATATAGAATGAATAGATGAAGTAATGGCGGAAACAATACTCACAAATAGCCAAATGTGGATGCAATGGATGAAGCAAAAATCCTCCTTTGTGCAGTGAATTCGGCCAAGCAGTGAAGAGAAGCTCCAAGCTTGAATTGATCCTTCCAAGCTCTAAGATGAGTTTCCCATATCACCTTGTATGATCCCTTGATGGTGCTAGCCAAAGATGTGTTCTTTATGTTCCAAACAAAACACAATTCTTCAAGCTTTTTGCAACAAAAAACCTGAAAATGGAGAGCAAAGAAACTGTCACAGTTTCGGTAATAGAGGGAGAGAAGTAATTGATTTTTGTCTCAAAAATCAATTTATATTTATGTTATAATTATATTAAATAATAATAAATATAACACAAACCATGCAAAGACTTAGAGTGTCTAACACTCAATTTCCATGCATTACCTTGAGTGCATTGTACACTATCTTCATGCATTGCATCTTGATTAAATAATGAAAATAATGACAAGTCATGTGGGCCCCACACGTTTCCAAATGAAAGTGGGCCCACTTGCACTCACGCGTTCGGGTTCGATATTTCCGAAATATCGAGCTTACGTCGCGACGTTAATTAAATCGAATTTAAATAAATAATTGCGCCTAGCGAAATTATTATTTACGTCGCTAACGAATTAATTCTAAATTAATTCGTTTGCCCGAATTAAAATCTAATTTCAATTTCGCGTCGAAATCGAATTCCGTTTATTATATCGAATATAATAATTTTACGATTAATTCTAAATTAATCGTTCTCTCTCTTTATACAGTACTTTATCCGAGATAAAGTCTCTCCTTTATTAATCCAAGATTAATCGAGTTTGAATCATACGTCATCGGTGAATCTTCGGGAAGCGACCCAAGAGACCTCTAGATATGTTGGCAGTAAATCCGGTTGTCGAACTATTCGAACACGTACGTACCAAGTACTACGTTTTTACCGATTTACAAGACAAGGTTAGCTTCTAGCAAAACGCCATGCCTACCCAATTCTCTAGAAATATTCTTACTGGAATATTAGATCTATAACAGGCGTAGCATACCGTAGTATAGTGTATATCGAACCAGTATCGGATGATCACATGCTAGGGCTGGGGCTGGATAAGTGTCTGCCCCGTCCGAAACACATATCGGATGTCAAGCAACCAGTCTTTGAATCGGATAATCCTGACCTAGTCATATTATCCCGATGGTTGCAACCATTATAGAGTACTAGTTCTGAATCCCTCGCGATCATCATCTCCATATGTCTGAAGTGATACTTCCATCTTGACATCACACCCAGTACACTACGATTCTCGATAAACTCAGAAGAGGTATACACAGAACTCGTTAAAGCCCTGGACCACCAAACCTAAATTTTACCGATTGTCGTAAGTACTAGCGATGCAAGTCTCAGGTTAAGATCATACGCACCTACCCTGAAGCGGACTCCCATAGACACGCAGACATACTACCAATGGGACTCCGCGGGGTCTATCCAGAGCGAAGCTGTTTTCCGTACCATCGGTAAAACACAACCTCCTACCGCACTTGCATAAGTATCCAATACTTAAATATATGAGAACTATGCCGTTGTGCCCTCACAACATGCACAAGTGTAGTACTAGTCTATTCCGCATTATCGATGTCCAATCTCGATAATACTACGACTAGGGATATTTAATGATTAAACCTTTATGGATTGATACTGTCTCATATCATCACAATCCGGAACTAATCATAGGGACTTTTACCATTTATATTTCTAAGTAAATAAATTACAAAACGGTAAAAGGCAATTTCATTACTACATAGTTAATTTTGTACAATAATACAATATCATTTACAAAATAGTGACGCTATGGGTCATTACTGTCTAACAATCTCCCACTTGGCCTATAGCCAGTCACTCAAGCATCTAATACCTGAACTATGTACATGTCGCTCAAACTTTTCCCGAGGAATAGCCTTCGTCAGCGGATCTGCAATATTATCCTCTGATGCGATCTTCTCGATCTTCACATCGCCACGATGTATGATCTCTCGAATCAGATGGAATCGTCGAAGAACATGTTTGGATCGTTGATGAGACCTTGGTTCCTTAGCCTGTGCTATAGCCCCGCTATTGTCACAATACAATGGAACGGGCTCAGCTGCTAACGGAACTACTCCTAATCCAATTAGGAATTTTCGGATCCAAACTGCCTCTTTTGCTGCTTCAGCTGCTGCAATGTACTCCGCTTCAGTTGTTGAATCGGCAACAGTATCTTGCTTGGAAGATTTCCAGCTCACTGCTCCGTTATTCAAGCAAAATATGTACCCGGTTTGCGACTTGAAGTCGTCTCTGTCGGTTTGGAAACTTGCATCGGTATACCCAGATACCTCAAGTTCTCCATCTCCATAGATTAAGAAAACATCCTTAGTTCTTTAAGATACCTAAGGATATTCTTAACCGCCATCCAGTGATCCTGTCCTGGATCGGCCTGATATCGACTGCACATGCTCAAAGCATAGGACACATCAGGTCGTGTACATATCATGGCATACATGATCGATCCGACTGCCGAGGCGAACGGAGTCCGACTCATGTTGTCTCTCTCATCTTGTGTTTTAGGACACATGTCCCTAGATAGAAAGACGCCATGTGATGTTGGCAACAGTCCCCTTCTTGGACTGATCCATGTTGAATCTCTTCAACACTTTATCAATATATGTACTCTGGGAGAGTCCAAGTAGCTTTCTAGATCTATCCCGGTAGATCTTTATTCCTAGAATAAAAGCTGCTTCTCCCAGATCTTTCATGGAGAATTTCAATGAAAGCCAAGCTTTCACCGACGTTAACATGGGAATGTCATTGCCTATAAGCAATACATCGTCGACATAAAGGACAATAAAAGTCAGTGCACTCCCACTAACCTTCTTATATACACAAGGATCATCTACGTTTTGAATGAAATCATATTCTTTTATGACCTCATCAAAACGTTGGTTCCATGACCTCGATGCTTGCTTCAGTCCATAAATGGACCGATTTAACTTACAAACCTTGTTTGCAAGTCTTGGTGCGATAAAACCGTCAGGTTGTTGCATATAAACATCCTCCAACAGGTTTCCGTTAAGGAAAGCGGTTTTAACGTCCATCTGCCATATTTCGTAATCGTAATATGCAGCTATTGCAAGCATTATCCGAATGGATTTAATCATGGCAACGGGTGAGAAAGTTTCGTCATAATCAACTCCAAGTTGTTGACGATACCCCTTCGCTACAAGCCTAGCTTTGTACGTTTGAACGTTGCCATCCATGTCTGTCTTCTTTTTGAAGACCCATTTGCATCCAATAGGCTTTACGCCTTCTGGTGCATCAACCAGTGTCCAAACTTGGTTGGTATACATGGAATCCATTTCGGCCTTCATGGCCTCTTGCCATAAAGTGGATTCGATACCCTGTATCGCTTCCTCATACGTAGCCGGTTCAGTATCCTCAATAAGATTAATATCTACATGAGGTGAGATCAGGAATCCATACCTCTCAGGTATTACCCTGACTCTCTCCGACCTACGTAGCCCTTGTGTAATTGAAGATTGTGGTTCAGTCTCATCCTGGATGGACTGTTCATGTTCCGTTCTAGATTCAATGCCAGGAACAGTATCACTACGACTTTCATCGAGTTCTACTTTCCTCCCACTAACCACTGCATTTATGAATTCCTTCTCAAGGAAAACTGCATGTAGAGCAACAAATACTTTGTTCTCTTTGGGTTATAGAAGTAATATCCTTTGGTTTCCTTAGGATATCCAACAAATAGGCATTTATCTGATTTGGGTTCAAGTTTGGTACCTTCCAAACGTTTGACGTATGCCCAGCAACCCCAAATCTTCAGGAATGAGAAACCTGGTTTCTTTCCTGTCCATATCTCATACGGAGTCTGTTCAACAGACTTTGACGGAACCCTATTCAAAATAAGAATTGCACTTTCTAATGCATGTCCCCAGAAGGATATAGGTAGCTCAGTGCGACTCATCATCGACCTTACCATGTCAAGCAAGGTACGGTTTCTCCGTTCAGACACACCATTTAATTGTGGTGTTCCAGGAGGAGTCCATTGTGAAAGAATACCATATTCTTTCAAGTAATCTTGAAACTCATTACTTAAGTATTCGCCACCACGGTCCGACCGTAATGTCTTAATACTCTTGCCTGTTTGTTTTTCAACTTCGTGTCGAAACTCTTTGAATTTCTCAAAAGTTTCCGACTTGTGCATCATTAGATACACATAACCATAACGTGATGCATCATCCGTAAAGGTTACGAAGTATCGATATCCACCTCTAGCCTGGCTAGACATGGGCCCACAAACGTCACTATGAACGAGGGCTAACAGTTCAGTGGCGCGTTCACCTTTACCACTAAAAGGTGATTTAGGCATTTTGCCTAATAAACAAGATTCGCAGACGTCATATGAATTTGGATCAAATCCGTCCAAGTACCCACTTTCTTCGAAAGTGTGGATATGCGAGTCTTGTTGATGTGTCCCAGACGACAATGCCACAAATAAGTTTCTTCTTTTGGATTACTCATTTTGAGCCTTTTGTTTGTTATTTTACATTTTGGAGATTCATTTATATTCAAAATATAAAGACCATTATTTGCATCAGCACTGCAAATTTCTGCATCATTCATATATAAATAACACCTGGTGTTTTTAAATACAAAAGTGTACCCGGTTTGGGTTAACAAAGATACAGAAATAATATTCCTAGTTAAACTAGGAAAAAATAACAGTCATTAGTTTAAGTACATGCCCCGAGGGCAGTTCCAAAACAAAAGTGCCTACGGCCAAAACAGCAACAGAAGTTCCATTTCCAACTCGTAGATCTACCCTCCCCGAAGCCAGTCTCCTGCTATCATGCAGATCCTGCACATCAGTACAAATATGAGAACCACAGCCAGAATCAAAAATCAATTTTTATTAAGACTAGAAGTAGTCATATTTATCTCAATAACAAACATACCTGAGGCCGAGCCTTGCCCGCCTGTATGTCCTCCTTATGTCCCTTGTTCATGCGGCAGTCACGCTTCCAGTGACCTCTTTTGCCGCATTTAGGCAAACATCTTGAGACTTGTCCCTTGGCTTCCCAGAAGCCTTTGTTGACTTGGCCTTGCCTTTGTTCTTATGCTTCTTCTTCTTAACACCCCCAGTTGCCTTGAGCCCAGCTTTCGGCGTTTGAGATGTTGTTGCAAAGTGCGCCTCGCGCTTGTTGCCTTTCAGAAGTTCTTTCTCTGATCCTTGAGAATCGACATAACTCTCCAAGAGTGTCATCCGAATTCATCAGTTTGTAGTTGATGACAATCTGTTTCCAAGTATCGGGTAGTGACTGTAGAAGTACATCTATAGCCAGCTCAGACTCCAAGACTATACCCATACTAGCCAGTTCATCAATATCGGCTATCATTTGAGTCCCATGGACCTCAACAGAACTACCATCAGTCATACGGGAGCGAAAGATTTTCTTCACTAACTCGTACCTCGCCATCCGCTTATTAGTGCGGTGAAGATCTTGCAATCTTGCCATCATATTATAAGGATCCAAGTCCCTATTTTGCGACGAAAGTGTTGAGTCATTGAAGCAAGCATGATCGACTGAGCCGTGTCACAATCATCACTGTGAGTTTTCCATAACTCCAGCTCAAGTGGCTCAGTGGGCTTAGGCCCGAGAGGTCTCTGAATCGTATACAGTATCCTCTCTGCCCCAAGGACTATCCTTAGGTTCATTTCCCAATCAGCAAAGTTTGTCCCCTTAAAGACATTTCACCCATGATGATGTCTCGGACATTTACCTTGCTTGCCATCTTAACTACGATAGTCCAACTATCTAGTTAACGATAAAATGGGTACAGTCAAACTGTTACAAGAAAAATAACATTTTATTAGTCCAACTAATGTTAAAAAATTGACGAAATAAATTTTGTAAGCGCGTAAAGCTAAGTATCTGAATGAAATTGCAAACTCAATACTAGCCTCCCACTATTTTCTACAAGTCTCTAACCCTCTGTTGAGTACTCGGGAAATCCAATTTCCTAGTGGGCTAGGATCCCGTTAAATAACACACAACCTTGACTTTGGCCAACAAGTTGTATTGATATTTAACTAGGTAGATCTCGAAGATCAATTGGATCCCATCCAATTCCTAGATCCGGTAGGTGGACATCCAAGTCCGAAACATATATACGTCAATGTATCCAATACATTTTCCTAACCATTTCCTCTGAATCAACTAAGCCTTGGCTTTGGCACAACAAACCTAATGATTCCAGTTAAGCGGGACCCATTGACAAGGAAAGTCTCGTAATCAATGTCGATGGACAAGAAGTGATCTTGACTTTGGCCAACAAATCACAACTTGGACAGGACACCGATGTGTAACAAAACTCTCATGATTCAAACACATCCTCAATTGACAAAGGTCTTGACTTTGGCCAACAAACCAATGCCAATTTCGGATCTTGAGAAAGAATCATTCAACGGAAGGAAAATCGCTTAATATTGTTTGAGGGATTTTTCGCGTAATTGGCAACCAATTAATTTATCTTTGTTAGGTCTCATCATCATACACCCTTAAGCATGCTTCTAAAACATCATAAAGCGCGTAAAGTAAAATAATAGTGATATGCGGATGGATATATAAACAACTTGTTCCTAGAACAAATCACTCCCTTTCCTCTCCCCGCTAGCACTATTCTACTTCTACCCAATTACATAATACAATAAGAGAAACCTCATTTACATTGAGGGGAATTAGGTGAGAAGAGAATACATAGAGATAAAGAGATAAGGCTGGACACGCAGGTCCAATTTATAAATTCCAAATTTACAATAATTTCTAAAATTACCCTTCCCTTCTAATATCCATCCGATATGCACTATTCATACAACACATCCACATTCATTCATTCATTCAAGGCATGTTATACAACCAATCAAATCCAATTAATTAGTCTTTAATTAGGTGACAATACAATGTTCAAACAATTGTTTGCATTTGCGCGAGTCCAACTCGTTTTGAGAATAAATACATATGGTATGAATTCACGAATTATATCGAACTACTCGTTAAATCCAATTTAAGTCGTATTCAATACTAATCCTATTATTTAATTCTAAATTAAATATATACACTTTTATTGTGCTTTTATAACTTAGATTCCAAATCTAGTTCTATGGGTCTCAAAGCCCAACTAACATCTAATGTCCGTTTAATTAAAGTCCGATGGGCTTTCTATTGATTTCATTAGGCTTGGGCCTTGGTCAATGTGGGTCAAACCCAATTTCCAAGCCCAATAAGGAATCACCCTCATTTGCCATAAAACCAATATCAAGCCCATAAGGCCCAATTAAACATAAAAGCCCATTTATTACATTTGGACTTAAATGGTGTGATTTAGGCCCATTTTGGATCCAATCCAAATGGTCCAAATCTACTTGGCCCAACCAAGCCCATTTATGACCAAATATAATAGTTTTAGGCCCAATTCCAATTTAAGCCCAATTAACTAAATTTTAAAATTCCAAATTTTATAACTTAATTAATTAAAGTGTATGTTCATGATTAATCCTTTAAATCAATATTTCCAAAATATCAAATTAATCTATTAATCATATTTTTTTATCTTAAATACATGTCCAACATTATTTAATCAAAAAATCAAGTCCCTAATATGTCATCAAGCATTCGGCCAAGGTGAAAATATGGTTCCGATTTCGTTTTCAATCCAATCAATTACAAATAATCATCTCCATATTATTTCAAGTCATCCAATGTCTTAAAATAAAAAATCATCTAGTCCTCATGCTTGCATGTATTCGGCCAAGCCACTTGGGGTTGGAAAAATTAATCCAATTTATTTTCCATGAAATTGATGATGTATAATCATTTAACATACATCTAAGCATATTTAATCAAGCAAACTCATCAAATCATGCTTCAAACAATTTTCCCCAAATAACATCCTAATATATTTGCATGCATTTTAGGCTCAATGATACCATTGTTGGAAATCTAATAACCATATCCCAAGATCAAAAACAAGCAAGAATATATAAGAATGAATTAGATTGAAGTAATGGCGGAAACAATACTCACAAATAGCCAAATGTGGATGCAATGGATGAAGCAAAAATCCTCCTTTGTGCAGTGAAGATTCGGCCAAGCAGTGAAGAGAAGCTCCAAGCTTGAATTTGATCCTTCCAAGCTCTAAGATGAGTTTCCCATATCACCTTGTATGATCCCTTGATGGTGCTAGCCAAAGATGTGTTCTTTATGTTCCAAACAAACACAAATTCTTCAAGCTTTTTGCAACAAAACCTGAAAATGGAGAGCAAAGAAACTGTCACAGTTTCGGTAATTAGAGAGGGAGAGAAGTAATGATTTTTGTCTCAAAAATCAATTTATATTTATGTTATAATTATATTAAATAATAATATAATATAACACAAACCATGCAAAGACTTAGAGTGTCTACACTCAATTTCCATGCATTACCCTTGAGTGCTTTGTACACTATCTTCATGCATTGCATCTTGATTAAATAATGCAAATAATGACAAGTGTCATGTGGGCCCCACACGTTTCCAAATGAAAGTGGGCCCACTTGCACTCACGCGTTCGGGTTCGATATTTCCGAAATATCGAGCTTACGTCGCGACGTTAATTAAATCGAATTTAAATAAATAATTGCGCCTAGCGAAATTATTATTTACGTCGCTAACGAATTAATTCTAAATTAATTCGTTTGCCCGAATTAAAATCTAATTTCAATTTCGCGTCGAAATCGAATTCCGTTTATTATATCGAATATAATAATTTTACGATTAATTCTAAATTAATCGCTCTCTCTCTTTATACAGTACTTTATCCGAGATAAAGTCTCTCCGTTATTAATCCAAGATTAATCGAGTTTGAATCATACGTCATCGGTGAATCTTCGGGAAGCGACCCAAGAGACCTCTAGATATGTTGGCAGTAAATCCGGTTGTCGAACTATTCGAACACGTACGTACCAAGTACTACGTTTTTACCGATTTACAAGACATGGTTAGCTTCTAGCAAAACGCCATGCCTACCCAATTCTCTAGAAATATTCTTACTGGAATATTAGATCTATAACAGGCGTAGCATACCGTAGTATAGTGTATATCGAACCAGTATCGGATGATCACATGCTAGGGCTGGGGCTGGATAGTGTCTGCCCCGTCCGAAACACATATCGGATGTCAAGCAACCAGTCTCTTTGAATCGGATAATCCTGACCTAGTCATATTATCCCGATGGTTGCAACCATTATAGAGTACTAGTTCTGAATCCCTCGCGATCATCATCTCCATATGTCTGAAGTGATACTTCCATCTTGACATCACACCCAGTACACTACGATTCTCGATAAACCCAGAAGAGGTATACACAGAACTCGTTAAAGCCCTGGACCACCAAACCTAAATTTTACCGATTGTCGTAAGTACTAGCGATGCAAGTCTCAGGTTAAGATCATATGCACCTACCCTGAAGCGGACTCCCATAGACACGCAGACATACTACCAATGGGACTCCGCGGGGTCTATCCAGAGCGAAGCTGTTTTCCGTACCATCGGTAAAACACAACCTCCTACCGCACTTGCATAAGTATCCAATACTTAAATATATGAGAACTATGCCGTTGTGCCCTCACAACATGCACAAGTGCAGTACTAGTCTATTCCGCATTATCGATGTCCAATCTCGATAATACTACGACTAGGGATATTTAATGATTAAACCTTTATGGATTGATACTGTCTCATATCATCACAATCCGGAACTAATCATAGGGACTTTTACCATTTATATTTCTAAGTAAATAAATTACAAAACGGTAAAAGGCAATTTCATTACTACATAGTTAATTTTGTACAATAATACAATATCATTTATAAAATAGTTTTAAAGATGAGAACGATTAATTTGGAATTAATCGATAAAATAATATATTCGATATATTATACGAAATTGGATTTCGACGCGGAATTAAAATAGATTAATTCGGGCGAAACGAGTTAATTTAGACTTAATTCGTAGCGACGTGAATAGTGATTTTGCTAGGCATAATTATTTAATTACGTCGCAACGGAAAATTCGTTAATCGGAATTAGCGAACCCGAGCCGGGAGTGTTGCGGGCGCACTCGCATTTCGAATTCAAGTGCGGCCACAAGTCACATCAAGCGTCAAATCACTGTCATCAATTGATGTGATGTCTAGTCACTTTGAGTCATTTGACAACTTGTCATGAGTGATTTGAATAATGATGAATGTGGTTGTGGCTTTAATGCCTTTGACTTTTGAAAATGGTTTTTGGTATTTTGTTTTGGAAATAAAATAAAACCAAATACATAAAACACATTTTCTTCTTCCATTCTCTCTGACCACACACGGTTTTAGAAACCCATTTCCCTCCTCTCTCTCTCTCGGCTTAGGCCATTTTCTTCCCTATTTTCACTGCAAATGCCGTGAGTTGTAGGAGAAGCATAGGAAATTTTACGGAAAAATTTCCGGAGTGCTAGCACGCTTTAAGAGTCTTCCTAAGGTGATAGGGAACTAATTTCGTGAGCATGGAATACACAACCCCAAGCTTGGAGCTTGGAGGACACCATGCCGAAAATGGAGGAGCATAAATAGAGCAGAAAACCGAGAGCCATATGGATGAAAGCTGAAGTTTTGTTGTTCCTCGCGTCGCCACAACCGATCGTTGTAAGTATGATTCCGCCATACTTTTACGAGTATTCATATGTGTTTCATTGCTTGAATTGATCCTTGGGACCTAATAGAAACCAACAGAATCATCACTAGAATTACTAGTATGGCGTAGAGCCAAAGAGATAGGATCTGAAAACAGTAAGATGAAAACAGAAGTGTCAGGAAAATTCAGTACGTTTAGAGACTGGATAATGAAGTTTGAAGATAGCTTGGATAAGTGAAGACTCTAACTAAGCCTGTGGAGCATAAGACTTCTCTCAATCAGGGCCCATTAAAAAGAAGGACTAGTAGAGTGGAGAAAACATGAAATGGAATAGTTCAAGGCTACAATAGTTGAACTAAGCCCGGAAGCCTCATAGAATTAAGAAACCCTTAAAGAATCAGATTTAGAAGTACGAAGAGGCTAGTGAAAAACTCTTGGGGACATAGTGAACACTTATAAAAAAATTCTTGTTATTAAGAAGAAATGATTAAACAAAGAGTAGTACCCGGACCAAAGATTTAGTGGAAGATATCCGAAGTAATTGAAATAGATAGAGTCTTCAAAAAGTTAATGGAGTAAGAAGTGTAAGGAACTGAGACAATGAATAACTTTGGGCAGAGCAAGTTTCTTAAGGAAGAATAGCAAAGAGAATATAGTAGTACTAGAGGAAGAAAATAACAAATTCCGAGGGTTAAACAATAGAGACTAAACAGGAATGAGTACAGAGGTAGTAGAGAAAGTTGTTGGAGAACATAGCTCTAGAAGAGTTTCACAAAAGAGGTGGAGAGAACGATTGTTGAAAATGATCAGGAGCAAAATAAGAAAAGGCAAACCATACAGTTTTAGTAGTATTTACCTTGCAGGGAAGCCAACACCAGATAGGAAAACAGCAGGATCATGAGTTTAAAGATGAGCAACATAAGCAACTGCGATATGAATACTTAATGAGGACAACACAACCAGGAAACACCTGGACAATCCCCACCCTCCTAACACTCGTTAAACAACGACAACAGAAACATACCTTCAAGGTTACCTCAAGATATTCCCAGGAATAAGTGAAAGTGTAGTAAAGGAAGACCAGAAACATAAGACCTTCAGATGTAGTTTAAAGACAAAACAAAGTGAGAAACAGTTCTGAGTAAAAGAGTCAGAAATGATGTTGTTAAATTGGAAGAGTAGATAAATAAAGTAATAGTCAAGTAATAACCGAGATTCCAAGAAACCAAGGTATGATGAAATGATAGGTACGTAAAGAAAGAAGATATTCCCCAAGTAAAAAGTCAGAGACATAGACCAAGAAAGTTCTCAGTAGATAGTAGAATAAAGCTGAGGATGAAAAGAGTACTAAGAAAAAGTTAGAGAGTGAAGTTGTTATTGTACAACGACAGTATGAGAGAATACTTAATAAGTAAAGACAAAAATAAGTAACAACAAGGTAATTTTAGTCACGTAATCATATAAAGTACCATGCCCGACCAAACCACTATGGGTTTAGGAATGCTTTAGCCACAAGTATGGGTGGTTTGGTAAATTCGTATCATAGTATGAAGACGAAGAGATAAGTTATTGCGAAGATGTAATTAGAATAGAAAATGAATCCTCGAGCTACAGAATATTGGCAGGTATATGAGTAACGACCTTTTGAGATCAAAGTAAGAGAGAGTATAAACTATAACCAGAACCAAATCACTAATATCGATGTGAATAACATAGATTACCGTTTAAGCACCAAAGTGCACCCATTTGAGCTTGAATTTTTAACCAATCGAAAGAGACCATTAGGAAATTATCCAGAAGCAACATTTTGGGTACAAGCGGCGTCGATAGATAACATCAGTAAGTTAGAAACCCCAAGCCTCCATAGAAAAGCAGAAATTTTGGAACTTGAAGAAAAAAAAACTCATAAACAGACGAAGGTCGCAAGGAGAATATAGAAAGTTAATAGGTAAGTGATGAGAAAGAATATTAAGATTAAGTTGGATAAGTAGAGCAAAGGAATACTGAGTACAATATGGAGACATCAGAATCTCTAGTGAAAGTCAAAATTACCAACTACTAAGAACGTGATCAAGTTTAGTGATTGTGGAGCATAAGTAAGATCTAGAAGAAAGAGACTTCCTGGAGATAAGGAATATTGAGCACATCTAAAGATCCAGAAATACGGTAGATAAGAATCAGTAACAAAGTAATAATTCTCAGTAAAGAACCTAAAGGGATGTTCACTAAAGCCACAAACTATCAAGAAGCTTACCCAAGCACGACAAGAGGTAGGATGCACATGTTAAGTTAAATAGAATCTCTGATGACATAGTATAGTTCCAGTAGAATAAGCACACGAAAGGACGTCGGGAAATGGTATTTCAGGGGGTGAGACCAAAGCGATGTACATATAGTCGATTTAAGCTGGTAGCTTGTAAGGACTCTATGATCCTGAGATCTATGATAAAAACCTAAGTTTAAAGAGGATTCGAGGACGAATCCTATTTAAGGGGGGAGTATTTGTAATGACATGTGGTCCCAACCACTGTTGACTCCTAGATTGTAGTACGATACACTGCGGGACGAGTGTTACGTAATATAAGTTATGTCCGAGCATATATACATTCGTAGAATGACTTATGGATGAACAGAAATTCTTCGAAACTTCGATGCGGGATTCTATGATGTTTCACTATGAACAGCCCACAGTACCTGGGCCGTAACTTTCTCATACGAACTCTGATCCTTACCAATTTTATATCACCGAAAAGCTTAGATCGAGATCTACAATTTTTGATGTGAACAATTTTTCAATTTCGAATCAGAAGTCGGTCAAAAACACAAGTCTAATTCGGATGAATAGTAATATTGGACTCAATTGGAAGAAATCCCAAACTTTCTACATAATTCTACACCCTTCTCCAATTTTCCAAATATCATACAACCCCCACTATATATAGAGTACAATATTCATAAATTATAAAATTTTGTAACAAATTGAAGGAGAAATCGTGAGAAGAGAGAAGAAATGGAAGAAGAAGAGAAAAAAAAAAGAAAAGAGAGGGAAGAAAAGAAGAAAGAAAAGAGAATGATGAGACAAAAAGATGTGGCCTCATTGGAACCTTGAAAGTTAGGAGTTCCACAAAGAAGAGGTAAGACCCTTTTACGCAAATTATTGTTGTTGAGTAATGATATTTTAAAAGTTTTAATGTGTGATGATGATAAAATGGTTAATGAGTATGAAATTAGATGTTGTTTTGTATGAATCAAAAATTTGAGGTATTGAGTTAATTAAGGATTTTTTCTTAAGTTTAAGAAATTTAAAGTTCTTTGATGGTGTTTGTGATGGGTAAGTATAGATAATTGTATGGGAGTTGAGTTATGGAAGGAAGGAAGTGTGTTTGAGGATTGAGGACTTGAAGAAGTTGGATTCAAGCCAGAAATTGGTCGTGCGTCGCGACGTGAATCGCTGTGCGTTGCGACGCGTTGTAGGCAATTTGAAGAGATCTATTCCTGATGTGCACGCGTCACAACGCGTAAGAAACTTACGGCGTGACGCGCACGATAAAACTCATGGTACATTTCTGGTTGGTTCGCATCGCGATGCGTAGTGTCCTGTGTCGCGATGCGTGACCAAATTACTGTCCGAATCAGTTTTAAGTCATTCCAACTCTACCCGAACATGTTAGGGGCTACCCATAAGTCCCGTATCAACCCGTATATATTAATTTCATCATTATATACGTACGATATGCTTCTGAGTGATAGCCCTTACTTGAATAAGCAAAGTAAGCTTGATTCCGACCTATTTATTCCTTGTCAGTTTTCTAATCGAATTTATCAATAATAGATCATCGCAGGAACCACAGGTTTCACCAGCAAAGTGAAGAAAGATTAGCGGAACTCCAAAACAGTGAGTGGACCATTTTCTCAGATTTGATTTTATTTAACAGTTTTTGAATTCAGACTTATATTTTAAAAGCATATAGTCGAATTTTATTACAGATGTTTTTAGATTCGGTAATGATCCATAATGATTGTTTTTAGCATGAGTTTTGAGCTAAAATATTTTCAAACATAGGATTTATGATTTCGGGGCATGGGGAAAAACCCACCCATGTATGTAACTTGATACAGTTGGAATTGACGGACAGAGGACATGTACACATGTAGATGACTGAGGGGACGGTGATACGTAA
>SKCR01007654.1:0-24579 GCA_019454045.1 Zanthoxylum bungeanum | reverse complement strand
TATTATCGAGACTGGACATCAACAATGTGTAATAGGCTAGTATTACACTTGTGCGTGTTATGGAAGCCTAACAACATAGTTCTCATATATTTGGGTATTGGATACTCATGCAAGTGTAATAAGAGGTTCTGTTTACCGATGGTATAGAAACAGCTTCGCTCTGGATAGACCCCTCAGAATCTCATTGGTAGTATGACTATGTGTCTATTGGAATCCGAATCAGGGTAGGTGTATTTGGTCTTAACCTGAGACTTACATCGCTAATACTTACGACAATCAGTATACTTTGGTTTTGGTCGATCGGGGCCTTAACAGGTTCTATGTACGCCTCTTCTGGGTATATTGAGAATCGTAGTGTATTGGATGTGATGTCAAGATGGAAGTATCACTTCAGTCATATGGAGATGATGATCACGCAGGATACAAAATTGGTACTTTTGTATGCTGCAGCTATCGGGATAATATGACAAGGTCATGATTATCCGATTATAGAGACTAGTTACCAGAGATCCGATATATGCTTCGTACATGGCAAACACAATTCCAGCCCCAAGCCTAGCATGTGACATTCTGATACTGGATCGCAATACGCAATACTACGTATACTACGCTTGACAAAGATTACATATTCCTTTACAGAATATTTATGGAGAATTGGGTAGGCACGGTGCTTTGCTAGAAGCCAACCATGTCTTGTAAATTGGTAAGAACGTGGTATCGGGTACGCACGTATTCGGATAGTCCGATGACCATATTTACTGCCAACATATCCAGAGATCTCTTGGGCCACTTCCCGAAGATTCACCGTTGAGATTTGACTCGAACAGAAAATTAATCTGGGATTAATTATGAAAGAGAAAATTAATATGGGATTAATTACGATAATGAATTAATCTGGGATTAATTAAAAGAGAAATAATTAATATGGGATTAATTGCGACGATAATTTATCTGGGATTAAATTCGTCGAGAAGAGAGAACGCGATTAATTTAGAATCAATCGGTAAAGTAAATTTAATAGTGAAATTAGATTTTACTATTTAATTTATTTAATTGGGCTAAAATAATATATTAGATATATTAAATGAAATTGGATTTCAAAGCCGAATTAAAATTGGATTTTAATTCTAGCGAACGAATTAATTTAGAATTAATTCGCAAGCGACTTTCGTAATAATTTTGCTAGGCATTATTATTTAATTAAATTACAACGGTAATTCGCTTAATTCAGAATTAACGAACCCGAACCAGAGCAAAGTTGCGCGTTGAGATTGTTCCACTTAAATTCGGAATTTGCAAGTGGTGGGATCCACTTGACTTGTGATGGAAGTGGTTGAAATAAAGTGTAAAGCCTTGGATTGTTTTTTCAACACTTAAAACAATCTCTACACTCAAGCTTTATTTTTATTTTTCATTTTGAATGACTAATACTAACTTTTGGAAATTTGGTATTTGATATATATTGATTTTGGAAATCAAAATATTCATTATTCCTCTGCTCTCTTAATTGCCGAACATGCTTCTCTTGGAGAACAAAATTTTCTTTCAAAATTTTTTCATGCTAGCACTTAAAGGAGTGAATCAAGGTGATAGGGAAACTCACCCAAGTGTTGGAAACACTCAAGAAGGCTTGGAGCTTTTACCGAATTGCATAAAAAGTTTTGAACTCATCCGATCAATATGAGTATTTTCCGCAACTCTTTTGATTTTATTCACACACAAATCACTCTTAGATGATCTTGGGATGTTCTAGGAACACTTACACCCGATGCCTAAGGCGTTTCCGCTGTGCGAGGGAATGTGTTTCCTACAATTGACATCAAGAGCGAGGTTGAAAAGTGTTCTTAAACCTTATCATATTAATTAAAAGTTTATGTTTTAATGATTTATATGAGATATAAATTGCTGGTATGCATGTTGTGATGAGTAGACACATTTTAATGTTCATGTGATGAATGTTTGTTTTAGATTCATGTGATGAATGTATTGCTTTGATCATAAATTTTCTCAGCTCTTATTTTTGTGTTAATTTTGATTTTTGGAATGTGTGGCTATAAGACAAATTTTTACAAATGTTGTAAATTTATTTCCTATGTAAAAATCTCAAGTTGTAATATTCTATGCATTTTTTGTTGGGATTCTACGGTCTAACCGGGATCGTTTTAAGCAATGAAACGACATTTGAATACAACAAAGAAGTTACAGAATACTTACATTGATCGGTTGAGCGATGTGACGAAAAAAAAAAATCTTTTCTCCCTCCAAGGTGGCTCACGGCAGTGGGCAGTTTTTGTGTCCTCCAAATTCGGCCATGGATGATCCACCAAGCTCCAAGCTTTGTGTTAAAATTCCATGCTCACGGGTGCGGTTCCCTATCACCTTCGCAAGACTCCGGAAGTGTGCTAGTACTTGGTAATTTTTGCCACAAAAATCACATTTCTTCTCCTTGCCATTCTCGACAAAACCAGTGAAAGAAGGAGAAGAATACCCCTTTGGGCGTGAGAGAGAAGAGACTGAGAGAGAAGAAGTTGGTTTTTGTGTATTAGATAATTGATTTCCAAAATCAATTAAAACATATACCAAAAAAATTGAATTTCAAAAAGTCAAAGGCATTAAAGTTTTGCCAACTACCACCATCAATCACAATGACAAGTTGTCATATCACTCAAAGTGACTAGACATCACATCAATTGATTGACTAGTGATTTGACGCTTGATGTGACTTGTGGGCCACACTTGAATTCGAAATGTGAGTGCGCCCGCAAACACTCTCGGGCTCGGGTACGCTAATTCCAAATTAACGAATTTCCCGTTGCGACGTAATTAAAATAATTATGCCTAGCAAAATCACTATTCACGTCGTTAACGAATTAATTCTAAATTAACTCGTTCGCCCAAATTAAAATCTAATTTTAATTCTGCGTCGAAATCCAATTTCGTATAATATATCGAATATATTATTTTATCGATTAATTCCAAATTAATTGTATTCTCTCTTTAATAATATTTTATCCCAGATAAAATATCTCCGTAATTAATCCCAAATTAATTTTCTCTCTCATCTAATTAATCCCAGATTAATAAAGTGCGAGTCATACGTCATCGGTGAATCTTCGGTAAGCGACCCATGAGATCCCCGGATATGTTGGCAGTAAATCCGGTCGTCGGACTATCCGAACACGTAAGTACCTAGTACTATGTTTTTACCGATTTACAAGACAAGGTTGACTTCTAGCAAAGCGCCATGCCTACCCAATTCTCCAGAAATATCCTTACAGGAATATGTGATCTATATCAGGCGTAGTATACGTAGTATTGTGTATTTCGATCCAGTATCGGATGTCACGTGCAAGGCCTGGGGCTGGAAATGTCTCTGCCCCCTACGAAGCATATATCAGATCTCTGGCAACTAGTCTCTATAATCAGATAAACATGACCTAGTCATAATATCCCGATAGCTGCAGCATATAAGATAACGAGTTCCGTATCCTATATGATCATCATCTCCACTATGATTGGAGTGATACTTCCATCTCGACATCACACCCAATACACTACGATTCTCAATATACCCAGAAGAGGCGTACACAGAACCTGTTAAAGCCCTGGACGACCAAAACCAAAGTACATTGATTGTCGCAAGTATTACCGGTGCAAGTCTCAGGTTAAGACCAAATACACATACCCTGATTCAAACTTCCATAGACACATAGTCATACTACCAATGGAATTTCGAGAGGTCTATCCTGAGCGAAGCTGTTTTTTGTACCATCGGTAAAACACAACCTCCTACTACACTTGCATGAGTTTCCTAGACCCAAATATATGAGAAATATGATGTTATGCCCTCATAACGCGCACAGGTGTAATACTAGTCTTTTTCGCATTATCGATGTCCAATCTCAATAATACTCTGACTAGAGATATTTAATGATTAAACCTTCGTGGATTGATACTGTCTCATATAATCTCAATCCAGGAACTAATCATATGGACCTTTCATCATTTATACATCTTGGTGATCTAATCACAAATGATAAAAGAGCAATTTCCTTTGTCACATAGTTAATTTGTACAACAACACCATGATCTGTACAAATAGTGACGCTATGGGTCATAACTGTCCAACAATCTCCCACTTGGCCTATAGCCAGTCACTCGAGTATCCTACACCCGAACTATGTACGGTGCACTAAAATTACTGAGAAAATACTTTCGTCAGCGGATTTGCATGATTATCATCTGATGCGATTTATTCGATCCTCACATCGCCACGATGTATGATCCGAAGGAATTAGATGAATAGTCGAAGTATATATCTGGATCATTGATGAGAACATTAATTCTTTAGCCTGCGCTGAAGCCTAGCTCAGCTGCTAACAGAACTATATCTAATCTAATTAGATTATTATCGACCCAAATGGCTTCTATTGCTGCCTCAGCTGCAGCAATAATCCACTTTTGTTGTTTATTCGGTAACAATATCTTGCTTGGAAGATTTCTAGCTCACTATTCCGTTATTCAAACTTTATAGTACCTTAGTTACGACTTATAGTCATTTTTATCAGTTAGGAAACTTGCAGCAGTGAACCTAGTCACTTCAAGTTCTCCTTCTCCATAGTTTAAGACAACATCCTTAGTTCTCTAAGATACTGAAGGATGTTCTTAATATCAATCTAGTGACTATCACTTGGATTGGCCCGATTGTGAATCCATATGCTCAAAGCGTATGAGACACCAGGTCGCGTACATTTATTTCAATGTACGAGTTCTCGGAGAGTTCCAACAACTTTAAATATATCCCAGTAGATCTTTATTCCTAGAATAAATGTTGTTTCTCCAAAGAATTCTACGGAGAAATTTTTCATGAAAGCTAAGCTTTCACCAATTGTATTATGGGAATATCATTTCCAAGAAATGACATGTCATCATTATTATACAGGACATTCACTTTCAGTGTGCTCCCACTAACCCTCTTATATACACAAGAATCATATTCGTTTTGAATTAAATCATACACCATTATGATTACATCAAAACGTCAGTTCCAAGAACACTATGCTTGCTTCAATCCATCTATGGATCGAATAACCTGCAAACCTTGTTTGCTAGTTTTGGTACGACAAAATAGTCAGAATGTTGTAAACATCCTCCAAAAGGTTTCTATTTAAGGAAAGTGATTTTGACGTTCATCTGTCATATTTCATAAATCAAACATGCAGCATTAGCAAGCACTATCCAAATGGATTTACCTTGGCAACCGTTAAAAGGTTTCATCGTAATCGACACAATGTTGATAACGATACCTTTCCGCTAAAATCCTAGCTTTATACGTTGGTATGTTGCCATCCATGTATGTCTTCCTTAAAGACTTATATAATACCAATAGGCACAATGCCTTCCGGTACATCAACTAGTATCCAAACTTAGGTAGTATACATGGAATCCATTTCGGACATCGTGACACTTTTCCATAATAGGGACTCGATACCTTGTATCACTTCCTTATACGTAGTCAGTTCGTATTCCTTAATAATATTGACATCTTTATGAGCTAAGATCAGAAACCCATACCTCCTCGGTTGTTTTCTGAATCTCTCCGACCTACGCGGTTTTTGTGTATTCAAAGATTATAGGTATAGTTTCATCATTGATGAACTATTTATGTTCTATTAAGGAATCGATGCCAGGAACGGTATTACTCCGATTTTCATCGGGTTTACTTCCTCCCACTTACCACTGCATATAGGTATTCCTCTTAGGAAAACCGCATGGCGAGCAACAATTACATTGTTCTCTTGTGAGTTGTATAAGTACTATACTTTGGTTTCCCTAGGATAGCCCACAACTTGGCACTTATCCGATTTGGGTTCTAGTTTGGTATCATCCAAACATATGCCTAGCATTCCCAAATCTTCAGGAATGAGAAAACCTAGTTTTTTTCCTGTTCATATCAAATATGAAGTATGTCTAACAGATTTTTATGGAACCTTATTCAAAATAAGTTCTGCACTGTTTAAAGTGTATCCGTTAAAGGAAATGGTAGCTCAGAGCGACTCATGATTATGTTGGAAAATCTAATCCATGTCCCAAAATCAAAAGAGCAAACAAACATATATAAATGAATGAACAATATTGAAGTATGGCGGAATCATACTCACAAAGATCGGAATGCGGATGCGTTGATGAAATGAAAAATTTCTCCTTTGTGCAGTGAGGGTTTCGGCCAAGGTGAGTGGGGAAGCTCCAAGCTTTCTTTGATCCTTCCAAGCTCAAGAATTAGTTTCCCATAACACCTTTGTATGATCCCTTGAAGGTGCTAGCCTTGTATGTGATTTAATGTTCCAAACAAACACAAAATCTTCAAGCTTTTGCAACAAAAACTGAAAATTGAGAGTGCTGTGAATAGTGGCAGTTCACGCCACTTTTAGAGAAAAAGAGAGAGGAGATGATTTTGTTGACTTGTAATTGTGTGTTAAATGATTTTCAAAAAATCAAAATGATTATATACCAAATATTTGGTAAATCAAAAGTCAAAGAAGCAACCCATCTCATCCATCAACTTGAGTGTTGAACACACTAACACCAACTACCTAATTCCATCACCAAAAAGCTATTGCTTTGACTAGTGATGTGATGGTTGATGTGACATGTGGGCCCCGCTTGATTCCAAATCCGAGTGGGCCCGCAAACACTCCCGGGCTCGGGTTCGATAATTCCGAATTAACGAA
The DNA here is from genome assembly GCA_019454045.1 of Zanthoxylum bungeanum. Lineage (NCBI taxonomy): Eukaryota > Viridiplantae > Streptophyta > Magnoliopsida > Sapindales > Rutaceae > Zanthoxylum > Zanthoxylum bungeanum. The sequence continues at coordinate 17,848 of SKCR01007654.1, read as the reverse complement.
CTTCCGTCGCGACGTTATTTAAATCGAATTTAATTAAATAATTATGCCTAGCATAATTACTATTCATGTCGCTAATGAATTAATTCTAAATTAACTCGTTTGCCCGAATTAAAATCTAATTTTAATTCCGTGTCGAAATCGAATTTCGTTTAATATATCAAATATATTATTTTATTGATTAATTCCAAATTAATCTCTCTCTCTCTTCAAATAGTACTTTATCCAAGATAAAGTCTCTCCGCAATTAATCCCAGATTAATTAAGTTCGAATCATACGTCATCGGTGAATCTTCGGGAAGCGACCCAAGAGATCTCTGGATATGTTGGCAGTAAATATGGTCATCGGACTATCCGAACACGTACGTACCAAGTACTACGTTTTTACCGATTTACAAGACAAGGTTAGCCTCTAGCAAAACGCCATGCCTACCCAATTCTCCAGAAATATTCTTACTGGAATATAAGATCTATAACAGGCGTAGTATACCGTAGTATAGTGTATAGTAGTCCAGTATCGGATGATCACATGTAAGGCCTGGGGCTGGAGATGTGTCTGCCCCGTACGAAACATATATCGGACATCAAGCAACTAGTCTCTTTGAATCAGATAATCCTGACCTTGTCATATTATCCCGATGGTTGCAACCATTATAGAGTACTAGTTCTGTATCCTGCGCGATCATCATCTCCATATGTCTGAAGTGATACTTCCGTCTTGACATCACACCCAATACACTACGATTCTCGATAAACCTAGAAGAGGTGTACACAGAACCTGTTAAAGCACTGGACGACCAAAACTAAAGTCTACCGATTGTCGCAAGTACTAGCGATGCAAGTCTCAGGTTAAGACCATATGCACCTACCCTGAAGCGGACTCCCATAGACACGCAGACATACTACCAATGGGATTCCGCGGGGTCTATCCAGAGCGAAGCTGTTTTCCGTACCATCGGTAAAACACAACCTCCTACCGCACTTGCATAAGTATCATATACTTAAATATATGAGAACTATGCCGTTGTGCCCTCACAACACGCACAAGTGCAGTACTAGTCTATTCCGCATTATCGATGTCCAATCTCGATAATACTACGACTAGGGATATTTAATGATTAAACCTTTATGGATTGATACTGTCTCATATCATCTCAATCCGGAACTAATCATAGGGACTTTTTCCACTTATATATCAAAGTAAATAAATTACAAAACGGTAAAAGGCAATTTCATTACTACATAGTTAATTTTGTACAATAATACAATATCATTTACAAAATAGTGACGCTATGGGTCATAACTGTCTAACAATCTCCCACTTGGCCTATAGCCAGTCACTCAAGCATCTAATACCTGAACTATGTACATGTCGCTCAAACTTTTCCCGAGGAATTGCCTTCGTCAGCGGATCTGCAATGTTGTCCTCTGATGCGATCTTTTCGATCTTCACATCGCCACGATGTATGATCTCTCGAATCAGATGGAATCGTCGAAGAACATGTTTGGATCGTTGATGAGACCTTGGCTCCTTGGCCTGTGCTATAGCCCCGCTATTGTCACAATACAATGGAACGGGCTCAGCTGCTAACGGAACTACTCCTAATCCAATTAGGAATTTTCGGATCCAAACCGCCTCTTTTGCTGCTTCAGCTGCTGCGATGTACTCCGCTTCAGTTGTTGAATCGGCAACAGTATCTTGCTTGGAAGATTTCCAGCTCACTGCTCCGTTATTCAAACAAAATATGTACCCGGATTGCGACTTAAAGTCATCTCTGTCGGTTTGGAAACTTGCATCGGTATACCCAGATACCTCAAGTTCTCCATCTCCATAGATTAAGAAAGCATCCTTAGTTCTTTTAAGATACTTAAGGATACTCTTAACCGCCATCCAGTGATCTTTACCTGGATCGGCCTGATATCGACTGCACATGCTCAAAGCATGGGACACATCGGGTCGTGTACATATCATGGCATACATGATCGATCCGACTGCCGAGGTGAACGGAGTCCGACTCATGTTGTCTCTCTCATCTTGTGTTTTAGGACACATGTCCCTAGATAGATAGACGCCATGTGATATTGGTAACAGTCCCCTCTTGGACTGATCCATGTTGAATCTCTTCAACACTTTATAAATATATGTACTCTGGGAGAGTCCAAGTAGCTTTCTAGATCTATCCTGGTAGATCTTTATTCCTAGAATAAAAGCTGCTTCTCCCAGATCTTTCATGGAGAATTTCAATGAAAGCCAAGCTTTCACCGACGTTGACATGGGAATGTCATTGCCGATAAGCAATACATCGTCGACATAAAGGACAATAAAAGTCAGTGCACTCCCACTAACCTTCTTATAAACACAAGGATCATCTTCGTTTTGAATGAAATCATATTCTTTTATGATCTCATCAAAACGTTGGTTCCACGACCGCGATGCTTGCTTCAGTCCATAAATGGACCGATTTAACGTACAAACCTTGTTTGCAAGTCTAGGTGTGATAAAAACGTCAGGCTGTTGCATATAAACATCCTCCGAAAGGTTTCCGTTAAGGAAAGCGGTTTTTTTAACGTCCATCTGCCATATTTCGTAATCGTAATATGCAGCTATTGCAAGCATTATCCGAATGGATTTAATCATGGCAACGGGTGAGAGGGTTTCGTCATAATCAACTCCAAGTCGTTGACGATATCCCTTCGCTACAAGCCTAGCTTTGTACGTTTGTACGTTGCCATCCATGTCGGTCTTCTTCTTGAAGACCCATTTGCATCCAATAGGCTTTACGCCTTCTGGTGCATCAACCAGTGTCCAAACTTGGTTGGTATACATGGAATCTATTTCGGCATTCATGGCTTCTTGCCATAAAGCAGATTCGATACCTTATATCGCTTCCTCATACATAGCCGGTTCATTATCCTCAATAAGATTAATATCTACATGAGGTGAGATCAGGAATCCATACCTCTCAGGTATTACCCTGACTCTCTCCGACCTACGCGGTCCTTTTGTACTTGAAGATTGTGGTTCAGTCTCATCCCGGATGGACTGTTCATGTTCCGTCGATAATTCACTGCCAAGAACAGTATCACTACGACTTTCATCGAGTTCTACTTTCTTCCCACTAAACACTGCATTTAGGAATTCCTTCTCAAGGAAAATCGCATGTAGAGTAACAAATATTTTGTTCTCTTGTGGGTGATAGAAGTAATATCCTTTGGTTTCCCTAGGATATCCAACGAATAGGCATTTATCTGATTTGGGTTCAAGTTTGGTACCTTCCAAACGTTTAACGTATGCCCAGCAACCCCAAATCTTCAGGAATGAGAAACCCGATTTCTTTCCTGTCCATATCTCATATGGTGTCTGTTCAACAGACTTTGACAGAACCTTATTCAAAATAAGACCTGCACTGTTTAATGCATATCCCCAGAAGGAAATTGGCAGCTTAGTGCGACTCATCATCGACCTTACCATGTCCAACAAGGTACGGTTTCTCCGTTCGGACACATCATTTAATTGTGGTGTTCCAGGAGGAGTCCACTGTGAAAGAATACCATTCTTTATGGTAATCTTGAAACTCATTACTTAAGTATTCGCCACCACGGTCCGACCGTAATGTCTTAATACTCTTGCCTGTTTGTTTTTCAACTTCGTGTCGAAATTCTTTGAATTTCTCACAAGTTTCCGACCTGTGCGTCATTAGATACACATAACCGTAACGTGATGCATCATCGGTAAAGGTTACGAAATATCGATATCCACCTCTAGCTTGGCTAGACATGGGCCCACAAACGTCACTATGAACGAGGGCTAACAGTTCAGTGGCGCGTTCACCTTTACCGCTAAAAGGTGATTTAGGCATTTTGCCTAATAAGCAAGATTCGCAGACGTCATATGAATTTGTATCAAATCCGTCCAAGTACCCACTCTTTGAAAGTGTGGATATGCGAGTCTTGTTAATGTGTCCCAGACGACAATGCCACATATAAGTTTCATCCTTTGGATCACTCTTTTTAAGCCTTTTGTTTGTTACTTTATATGTAGGAGACTCATTTATATTCAAAATATAAAGACCATTATTTGCAACTGCAGTGCATATTTCTGCATCATTTTTATATAAATAACACCCAGTGTTTCTAAATACAAAAGTATACCCATATTGGGTTAACAAAGATACAGATATAATATTCCTAGTCAAACTAGGTACATAATAACAGTCATTTAGTTTAAGTACATGCCCCGAGGGCAGTTCTAATACAAAAGTGCCCACGGCCAAAACAACAACATGAGTTCCGTTTCTAACTCGTAGATCAATCTCCCCTGAAGCCAGTGTCCTGCTGTTATGCAGATCCTGCACATCAGTACATATATGAGAACCACAACCAGAATCAAAAATCCAATTTTTAAAACTAGAAGTAGCCATGTTTATTTCAATAACAAACATACCAGAGGTCGGTGCCTTGACCGCCTTGATCTCCCTTCTGAGCGCCTTGTTCATGCGGCAGTCACGCTTCCAGTGACCTCTTTTGCTGCAGTTAAGGCATATGTCTTGTGACTTGTTCCTCGGCTTCCCAGAAGCCATCGACATCTTGGCCTTGCCCTTGTTCTTATGCTTCCTCTTTCTCACCCCTCCAGTTGCCTTGGGCCCAGCCCTCGGCGTCTGAGAGGTCGATGCAAAGTGCGCCTCGCGCTTGTTGCCTTTAAGAAGCTCTTTCTCTGACTCCTTAAGAATGGACAATAGCTCTCCAAGAGTATCGTCCGTATCCATCAACTTGTAGTTGATGATAATCTGCTTCCAAGTATCGGGAAGTGACTGTAAGAGCATGTCTATAGTCAGCTCAGCCTCCAAGACTATTCCCATCTTGGCCAGCTCATCAATGTCGGCTATCATTTGAGTCCCGTGGGCCTCAACTGAAGCGCCATCAGTCATACGGGAGCGAAAGAGTTTCTTCACCAACTCATACCTCTCCATCCGCTTATTAGTGCGGTGAAGATCCTTTAGTCTAGCCATCATATTATAAGGATCCAAGTCCCTATTCTGGCGACGAAAGTGTTGAGTCATGGAAGCAAGCATGATCGACTGAGTTGTATCACAATCATCGCTATGAGTTCTCCATAACTCCAGCTCAAGTGGCTCAGTGGGCCTCGGCCCGAGAGGTCTCTGTATGGTGTATAGCACCCTCTCTGCCCCAAGGACTATCCTCAGGTTCATTTCCCAGTCAGCGAAGTTCGTGCCCTTAAATACATTATCACCCATGATTATGTCTCGGACATTTCCTTTGTTTGCCATCTTAACTACGATAGTCCAACTATCTAGTTAACGATATATGGGTACAGTCAAACTGTTACAAGAAAAATAACATTATATTAGTCCAACTAATATTAAAATATTGACGAAATAAATTTTGTAAGCGCGTAAAGCTAAGTATCTGAATGAAATTGCAAATTCAATACTAGCCTCCCACTATTTTCTACAAGTCTCTAACCCTCTGTCGAGTACTCGGGAAATCCAATTTCCTAGTGGGCTAGGATCCCGTTAAATAACACACAACCTTGACTTTGGCCAACAAGTTGTATGATATTTAACTAGGTAGATCTTGAAGATCAATTGGATCCCATCCAATTCCTAGATCCGGTAGGTGGACATCCAAGTCCGAAACATATATATCTAATACATATGTCAATGTATCCAATACATTTTCCTAACCATTTCCTCTGAATCAACTAAGTCTTGGCTTTGGCACAACAAACTTAATGATTCCAGTTAAGCGGGACCCATTGACATGGAAAGTTTCGTAATCAATGTCGATGGACAAGAAGTGATCTTGACTTTGGCCAACAAATCACAACTTGGACAAGACACCGATATGGAACAAAACTCTCATGATTCAAACACATCCTCAATTGACAAAGGTCTTGACTTTGGCCAACAAACCAATGCCAATTTCGGATCTTGAGAAAGAATCACTCAACGGAAGGAACATCGCTTAATATTGTTTGAGGGATTTTCGCGTAATTGGCAACCAATTAATTTATCTTTGTTAGGTCTCATCATCATACACCCTTAAGCATGCTTCTAAAACATCATAAAGCGCGTAAAAAAAATAATAGTGATATGCGGATGGATATATAACAATTTGTTCCTAGAACAAATCACTCCATTTCCTCTCCCCGGCTAGCACTATTCTGCTTCTACCCAATTACATAATACAATAAGAGAAACCTCATTTACATTGAGGGGAATTAGGTGAGAAGAGAATACAAAGAGATAATAAGAGAAAGGCTGGACACGCAGGTCCAATTAATAAATTCTGAATTTACAATAATTTCTAAAATTACCCTTCCCTTCTAATATCCATCCGATATACACTATTCATTCATCACATCCACATTCATTCATTCAAGGCATGTTATACAACCAATCTAATCCAATTAATTAGTCTTTTATTAGGTGACAATCCATTGTTCAATCAATGGTTTGCTTTTGCGCGAGTCCAACTCATTTTGAGAATAAGTACTTGTAGTACGAATTCATGAATTATATCGAACTACTCGTCAAATCCAATTTAAGTCGTATTCAATAAAAATCATTTATTTAATTCCAAATTAAATATTTACACTTTTATTGTGCTTTTATGACTTAGATTCCAAATCTAATCCTATCGGGTCTCAAAGCCCAACTAACATCCAATGTCCGTTTAATTAAAGTCCGATGGGCTTTCAATTGATTTCATTAGGCTTGGGCCTTGGTCAATGTGGGTCAAACCCAATTTCCAAGCCCAATAAGGAATCACCCTCATTTGCCATAAAAATCAATATCAAGCCCATAAGGCCCAATTAAACATAAAAGCCCATTTATTACATTTGGACTTAATGGAGTGATTTAGGCCCAACTTTGGATCCAATCCAATTTGCCCAAACCTACTTGGTTTGGCCAAGCCCATTATGCCCAAATATAATAGTTTTAGGCCCAATTCAAAATTAAGCCCAATTAATCAAATTTTAAAATTCCAAATTTTATAACTTAATTAATTAAGTGTAATATCATGATTAATCCTCTAAATCAATATTCCAAAATATCAAATTAATCCATTAATCATATTTTTATCTTAAATACATGTCCAATATTATTTAGTCAAAAAATCAAGTCCCTAATTTTCCATTAAGCATTCGGCCATGGTGATAAAATGGTTCCGATTTGTTTTTCAATCCGATCAAATTACAAATCGTCATTCCATATTGTTTCAAGTCATCCAATGATCTTAAATCAAAAATCATCAAGTCCATTGCTTACATGTGATTCGGCCAAGCCACTTTTGGGTTGAAAAATTAATCCAATTTATTTTCCATGAAATTGATGATGTATAACATTAAGTAAAATACATCTAAGCATATTTAATCAAACAATTTCATCAAATCATGCTTCATCCAATTTTCCCCAAATTTTACCCTAATATATTTTCATGCTCTTTAGGCTCAATGATACCATTGTTGGAAAATCTAATCCATGTCCCAAGATTAAAAGAGAAAACAAATATATAAAATGAATGAACAATATTGAAGTATGGCGGAATCATACTCACAAAGATCGGAATGCGGATGCGTTGATGAAATGAAAAATTTCTCCTTTGTGCAGTGAGGGTTTCGGCCAAGGTGAGTGGGGAAGCTCCAAGCTTTCTTTGATCCTTCCAAGCTCAAGAATTAGTTTCCCATAACACCTTTGTATGATCCCTTGAAGGTGCTAGCCTTGTATGTGATTTAATGTTCCAAACAAACACAAAATCTTCAAGCTTTTGCAACAAAAACTGAAAATTGAGAGTGCTGTGAATAGTGGCAGTTCACGCCACTTTTAGAGAAAAAAAGAGAGGAGATAATTTTGTTGACTTGTAATTGTGTGTTAAATGGTTTTCAAAAAATCAAAATGATTATATACCAAATATTTGGTAAATCAAAAGTCAAAGAAGCAACCCATCTCATCCATCAACTTGAGTGTTGAACACACTAACACCAACTACCTAATTCCATCACCAAAAAGCTATTGCTTTGACTAGTGATGTGATGGTTGATGTGACATGTGGGCCCCGCTTGATTCCAAAAGCGAGTGGGCCCGCAAACACTCCCGAGCTCGGGTTCGATAATTCCGAATTAACGAACTTCCGTCGCGACGTTATTTAAATCGAATTTAATTAAATAATTATGCCTAGCATAATTACTATTCATGTCGCTAATGAATTAATTCTAAATTAACTCGTTTGCCCGAATTAAAATCTAATTTTAATTCCGTGTCGAAATCGAATTTCGTTTAATATATCAAATATATTATTTTATTGATTAATTCCAAATTAATATCTCTCTCTCTTCAAATAGTACTTTATCCAAGATAAAGTCTCTCCGCAATTAATCCCAGATTAATTAAGTTCGAATCATACGTCATCGGTGAATCTTCGGGAAGCGACCCAAGAGATCTCTGGATATGTTGGCAGTAAATACGGTCATCGGACTATCCGAACACGTACGTACCAAGTACTACGTTTTTACCGATTTACAAGACAAGGTTAGCCTCTAGCAAAACGCCATGCCTACCCAATTCTCCAGAAATATTCTTACTGGAATATAAGATCTATAACAGGCGTAGTATACCGTAGTATAGTGTATAGTAGTCCAGTATCGGATGATCACATGTAAGGCCTGGGGCTGGAGATGTGTCTACCCCGTACAAAACATATATCGGACATCAAACAACTAGTCTCTTTGAATCAGATAATCCTGACCTTGTCATATTATCCCGATGGTTGCAACCATTATAGAGTACTAGTTCTGTATCCTGCGTGATCATCATCTCCATATGTCTGAAGTGATACTTCCGTCTTGACATCACACCCAATACACTACGATTCTCGATAAACCTAGAAGAGGTGTACACAGAACCTGTTAAAGCCCTGGACGACCAAAACTAAAGTCTACCGATTGTCGCAAGTACTAGCGATGCAAGTCTCAGGTTAAGACCATATGCACCTACCCTGAAGCGGACTCCCATAGACACGCAGACATACTACCAATGGGATTCCGCGGGGTCTATCCAGAGCGAAGCTGTTTTCTGTACCATCGGTAAAACACAACCTCCTACCGCACTTGCATAAGTATCATATACTTAAATATATGAGAACTATGCCGTTGTGCCCTCACAACACGCACAAGTGCAGTACTAGTCTATTCCGCATTATCGATGTCCAATCTCGATAATACTACGACTAGGGATATTTAATGATTAAACCTTTATGGATTGATACTGTCTCATATCATCTCAATCCGGAACTAATCATAGGGACTTTTACCATTTATATATCAAAGTAAATAAATTACAAAACGGTAAAAGGCAATTTCATTACCACATAGTTAATTTTGTACAATAATACAATATCATTCACAAAATAGTGACGCTATGGGTCATAACTGTCTAACAGATTAACCTTATCATGTCCAACAGAATTCGGTTTCTCTATTCGGACACACCGTCAAACTGACGTGTTCCGGGAGGAGTCCTCATTGAAAGAATACTATACTCTTTCAAGTATTTGAGAAACTTATTGCTTAAGTATTTTCATCATGGTCTAACCGTGACGGTATAATACTTTAGCCGATCTGTTTGTCTACTTCGTGTCGAAACTGTAAAAGTTTCCGATTTGTGTTTCAAAAGAAACATATAACCATAACGCGATGCCACATCCGTAAAGGTCACGAAACATTCATATCCACTTATAGACTAACTAGATATGGGCCCACTTACTTCACTATGAATAAGGGCTAACAGATCGGTGGCACTTACACTTTTACCAAGTAAATGTGTTTTAGGCACTTTGCCCAATAAACTAGATTCGTAGACATTATTTTAATGGAATCAAATTTGTCCTAGTATCCACTCTTCAAAAGTGTGGATATACGAGTCTTGTTAATTGTGTCCCAGAAAATAATGCCACAATTAAGTCTCAACTGATTAAATCAGTTTGAGCTATTTGTTCGTCATGTTATATGTTTGAGATTTATTTATATTCAAAATATAAATATTGTTTTTCACATTTAATGTGTTTATCTCAATATCATCTTTATAAAATGAAACACTTTAGTGTTCTAGAATATAAAGGTATATCCGCAACGGATTAAACCCTGATATAAAGATAATGTATCTAGTCAAACTAGTTACATTTTAACAGTTTCCTAATTTAAGTACACACCCAAAGGGTAGTTCCTAAACTTAGGTATCTACGGTTAAAACAGCGACTTTCATCCCATTTTGGAGTCGCAGATAAATCTCAACTGAAGTCAGCATCCTGCTCTCAACAGATTCTGCACATCAGTACATATTTATGTACCACCTTTTAGTATCTAAAATCCAATTTTAATACTAGTAGTAAACATGTTTATAACAAACATATTTGAAGTCGGAGCTTTGCCCGTCTTCAATTCCTTCATGTCTGCCTTGTCCATACGGCAGTCACGCTTCCGTGTCCCCGTTTGCCATAATTTAGGCAGACATTTTGGGATATGTCATTTATCTTCCCAGAAGATTCTAATGACTTTGCCTTTGCCTTTTTTCATACTCCAGAAGCCATTGGCTAAGCCTCGGCCTTCTAGAATGTCGAAGTAAGGTGCGCCTTGCGCTTCTTGCCTTATTACAAACTTTGGCTTTGTCTCCTTGAGAATAGCCATTAACTCTCCAAGAGTTTTCTATTGCAATTTGTACTTCTAAGATCTAAAGATAGATCTATGAAGATCATTCAATTTCAATATCATACTATAAGGATCCAATCCTAAGTTCTGATTAAGAAATTAATGAGTCTATTTGGCAAGCTTAATGGATTAAGCACTAAAGTTATCATTACATGAATCTTTCAAAGATCATGCTCTACTGTTTGCTCAACTCCGGGCTTAGGCTTAAGATGTGATTTTATCAAATAAAGTAACTTCTTAGTTTTCAGGACTATCCTGATTCATTATTCCCAATTTGAAAATTAAAGTCGTTTAAATACATTTTCACCCAGGAATATGTTTTAAACACTAATCTTTCAATTATCTTGATTCTAATAGACCAACTATTTAATCAACGATTTTAGGGACTATTTATTATAATGATTACTATAGCCCAACTATATGATCAACTATAATTTAATTGATTAAATTCAATTATATTGATTACTATAATCCAATTATAAAATCAACTATTAATTGAAATAGTTTGAATACAGTCCAACTGTTTAAAACAACATTAAATATTAGTCCAACTAATATATTAATTTATATTGACGAAAAATTTAAATGAGCGTGTATGGCAAGTAACTAAACGAATATTGCAAATTTAATACTTGCCTCCCACTATTTTTCGGCAAGCCTCTAACCCTCTGTGGAGTACTCGGGAAACCTTGTTTCCTAGTGGGCTAGGATCCCGTTAAATAACACATAATCTTGACTTTGGCCAACAAATTGTATGATAATTAACTAGGTAGATCTCTAAGATCAATTGGATCTCATCCAATTCCTAGATCCAGTAGGTGGACATCCAAGTCCGAAACATATATCTTATATATGTCAATATATCCAATATATTGCCTAACCTTTTTCCTCTGAATCAACTAAGCCTTGGCTTGGGCACAACAAACTTAGTGATCCCAGTTAAGCGGAACCCATTGACCATGGAAAGCTTCGTAATCAATGTCGATAGACAAGAAGTGATCTTGACTTTGGCCAACAAATCACAACTTGGACAAGACACCAATATGGAACAAAGCCTTTATGATTCAAACACATCCTCGACGGACAAAGGTCTTGACTTTGGCCAACAAACCAATGCCAGTCTTAGATCTTGAGTAAGAATCACTCAATGGAAGGAAAAACGCTTAATATGATGTTGAGAGTTTTTCGCGTGCAATTGGCAACCAATTAATTATCTTTGTTAATGTCTCATCATCATACACCCTTAAACATGCATTCTAAACACATAATAATGAGCATATAAATAAATAAATAATAATGATATGTAAGGAGGTAATAGGCTGGACTCACAGGTCCAATTTAATAAATTCTAAATTTATTACAACAATTTCCAAATTGTGCCACCCATCTAATATCCATCCGATATACATTATTCATGCATCGCAACCATGTATTCACACAAGCATGTTATCAATCAATCTAATCCAATTAATTAATCTCATAATTAATGACCATCCAATGTTCAAACAACGATTTGATTTTGCTCGAGTCAAACTCGTTTTGCGAATAAGTACTCAAAGTACGAATTCTTGAATTAAATTAAACTACAACATTAAATCCAATTTAATTTGCATTTAATACTAATTCATTTATTTAATTCCAAATTAAATATTACACTTTATTAACGAACCTTTACGACTTAGATTCCAAATCTAATCGTTACGGGTCTCAAAGCCCGATTAACATCCAATGTTAATTTAATTAAAGCCCAATGGGCTTTTAATTAATTTCTTAAGGCATAGACTTTTGGTCAACATGGGTCAAACCCAAATACCAAAGCCCATTTAAGGAATCACCCTTATATGCCAAGAAACCAATTTTGGCCCATTAGGCCCAATTAATATTAAAGGTCCATTAAGTCATAATTGGACTTTATGGATATGGTTTTTGGGCCCAATTGGATTCAACCAATTTATCCTAAACCCATCTTGGTAAAACCAAGCCCATTAAACCCAATTACAACTTTTAAAGCCCAATTTCCAAAATAGGCCCAATTAATTAAATTACCAAATTCCAAATTTTATAACTTAATTAACCAAAGTGTAAGCCATAATTAATTACCCAAATTAACATTTCCAAAACACCAATTTGTACAATTAATTATGCTCATTAACATCAAAACATGTCCAACACATTTTAATCAAAAATCAAACCCATTTCATGCTTCTATAGTCTCGGCAATGAGGGGAATTTTTCTCCAATTTCGATTTCACTCCAATTGAATCTAAATCAACATTTTCCAACTCTTTCAAACTCATCCAATGAATAAAAAAACAAAAAATCACCATGACTATTAGGGTTCATGAGTCTCGGCCAAGCCTAGAATTTGGGCAAAAATTGATCCAATCAAATTTTCATGAAATTGATCCAATACAACTTCAATTAAACATCATTTAAGCATACTCAATCAAGTAATTTTATCAAATCATGCTAAAAAACAATTTGCCCAATTTTAACCCTAAATTCAAGTTTCATGCTAAACTTCGCTCTGATACCATTGTTGGGATTCTACGGTCTAACCGGGATCGTTTTAAGCAATGAAACGACATGTGAATACAACAAAGAAGTTGCAGAATACTTACATTGATCGGTTGAGCGATGCGACCAACTTAAAAAAAATCTTTTCTCCCTCCAAGATGGCTCACGCCAGTGGGCAGTTTTTGTGTCCTCCAAATTCGGTCATGGATGATCCACCAAGCTCCAAGTTTTGTGTTGAAATTCCATGCTCACGGGTGAAGTTCCCTATCACCTTCGCAAGACTCCGGAAGTGTGCTAGCCCTTGGTAATTTTTGCCACAAAAATCACCTTGCTTCTCCTTGCCATTCTCGGCAAAACCAGTGAAAGAAGGAGAAGAATGCCCCTTGGGGGTGAGAGAGAAGAGAGTGAGAGAGAAGAAGTTGGTTTTTGTGTATTAGATAATTGATTTCCAAAATCAATTAAAACATATACCAAAAAAATTGAATTTCAAAAAGTCAAAGGCATTAAAGCTTTGCCAACTACCACCATCAATCACAATGACAAGTTGTCATATCACTCAAAGTGACTAGACATCACATCAACTGATTGACTAGTGATTTGACGCTTGATGTGACTTGTGGGCTACACTTGAATTCGAAATACGAGTGCGCCCGCAAACACTTTCGGGCTCGGGTTCGCTAATTCCAAATTAACAAATTTTTCGTTGTGACGTAATTAAATAATTATGCTTAGTAAAATCACTATTCACGTCGCTAACGAATTAATTCTAAATTAACTCGTTCGTCCGAATTAAAATCTAATTTTAATTCCGCGTCGAAATCCAATTTCGTATAATATATCGAATATATTATTTTATCGATTAATTCCAAATTAATCGTATTCTCTCTTTAATAAAATTTATCCCAGATAAAATATCTCTGTAATTAATCACAGATTAATTTTCTCTCTCATCTAATTAATCCCAGATTAATAAAGTGCGAGTCATATGTCATCGGTGAATCTTCGGGAAGCGACCCATGAGATCCCCGGATATGTTGGCAGTAAATCCGGTTGTCGGACTATCCGAACATGTAAGTACCTAGTACTACGTTTTTACCGATTTACAAGACAAGGTTGGCTTCTAGCAAAGCGTCATGCCTACCAAATTCTCGAGAAATATCCTTACAGGAATATGTGATCTATATCAGGCGTAGTATACGTAGCATTGCGTATTTCGATCCAATATCGGATGTCACGTGCAAGGCCTGGGGCTGGAAATGTGTCTGCCCCGTACGAAGCACATATCGGATCTCTGGTAACTAGTCTCTATAATTGGATAAACATGACCTAGTCATAATATCCCGATAGCTGCAGCATATAAGAGAACGAGTTACGTATCCTACATGATCATCATCTCCACTATGATTGGAGTGATACTTCCATCTCGACATCACACCCAATTCACTACGATTCTTAATATACCCAGAAGAGGCGTACACAGAACCTGTTAAAGCCCTGGACGACCAGAACCAAAGTACATTGATTGTCGCAAGTATTACTGGTGCAAGTCTCAGGTTAAGACCAAATACACCTACCCTGATTCGGACTTCCATATACACATAGTCATACTACCAATGGAATTCTGAGGGGTCTATCAAGAGCGAAGTTGTTTTCCGTACCATCGGTAAAACACAACCTCCTACCACACTTGCATGAGTATCCTATACCCAAATATATGAGAACTATGTCGTTATGCCCTCATAACGTGCACAAGTGTAATACTAGTCTTTTTCACATTATCGATGTCCAATCTCGAAAATACTCTGACTAGGGATGTTTAATGATTAAACCTTCGTGGATTGATACTGTCTCATATCATCTCGATCCAGGAACTAATCATATGGACCTTTCATCATTTATACATCTTGGTGATCTAATCACAAATGATAAAAGAGCAATTTCCTTTGTCACATAGTTAATTTGTACAACAACACCATGATTTGTACAAATAGTGACGCTTTGGGTCATAACTGTCCAACATTTTGGAGTGTCGATGCCGCCAAAGACTCAACACCCCTCCATGGAGCGAGATTAGAAGACCAAATGATGCCTTGAAAATTTTTGTACTAATTAGATTAGTATAGTAAAAATAGGAGTTCGGTCAAAGTAATTTTATTTTATATTATATGAATGTTTATTTCAAAAGTTTTTAATAACATTGTTGGGGTGAAAGCAGCAGAGGGCGCGATGGAGGGCGAAAAAGATTTTTAAATATTTTAAAATTTTTCCGAGCGAATTAACTAATATCAAATATTATTAATTCACTCAAAGTAGTTTAGATATATTATTTATTAATAATTAATAATATAATATATTTCGTTACACGACGAATTATTTGACGAAAATATTTTTCGACAAATACTACGCATAACAAGCAAACGGTCAATACGGTTGACCAACTGTCGAGTCAGGCCAACCCGGTCACTCAGACAGTGTTCGCTCAGCCCTTGGGCTGCCCGAAAAGTGCCTAGGTCGCTGGTTTCACAGCCGTGACATAGCGAGCCAGTTTCGACGCGAATTTCGTCATTTCTCGCGTTTCGCCCCGAAATAATTTCCGAAATTTATCCACCACCCAATACACATCCAAAATCATCCAAATAAAATATTTATAAATGAAAAATATTCTTTTTTTATTACATGAAAGCAGATCTGATCCAAAAATACTTTTGTCCAATTTTCATGCCGTAACTCAATTTATTCACAAATTAATCATATTAATTTTGCACCAAATTTAATCACCACAACATAAAGCCTTGAGAACAATTCTAGGAAATATTAGAGTGGTAACATCACTCTAGAATGACAATTCTTAATTTTGAGATTAATTCCCTAATTAATCCTTTTACACATGCTTATAAAGAAAACTATTAAGGTTTTTAATCAATCAACACCAATTTCTTGATCCATATACATATCCAATATACATATCATTTTAAGACATGTAAAATATATATCCAATACATGTTTTAATGCTTAAGAAACAAAAATTAAGAAATTAAAAATTGGAAACTTTTAATTACCTTATTTCCAAGCTCAAATTTTTCCAATTCCTTTCCTTGGTGTTATTTGCTTAATTCTCAAACCCTAACCCATCTTTTCTTTTATTTCTTAACACATGAGAAGTGATTAAACTTGTAAAATGAAACAAGTTTCATTTTTATAGTAAAAAAAACTAATGGCGGAGAATTTGATGTATTTTTCAACAAAATTAATCATTTTTTGTGGCAAAACATTTGACACCATTTTGATCTTATCTAAAATGTAATTATTATTATTATTTTTGTTAATTAAAGCCATGTATCCAAATTACATGAAATAGCAAATCAAAATTTACCAAGCTAATAAGAATATTCTAATAATATTCTTATCTAAATAAATAAATAAATTAACCTTTTAATTAATTTATTTTATTTCATTTAAAAAAAAAGATAAAATAATATTATGGAATAATATTCCAAGAAAATTCTTCCATTTTATCATTAATAATAATTAATTAATTAATAATAATAATAATAATAAAGCAAGTGTCAAAATTCAATTAGTTAATAATGTGTATCTAATCTAAATTATGTATCGTATATAAATACACATTATTTAATACGCATGTGTAAATTATGAATAATCCGAATTATCCATAATTAATTGCCCAAGTGCTCAATGAGTACACTTTATATTGTGGGACTCTCTAGGTTCAAGTTTGTCTGTCTCGAAAATAATTTCCATGTCCGTCATTCATCCACTCACAAATTACAACGACCATAGATAATCGAGTTGAACCATCCAAGTCGTAGTCATCACATATATATAATCCATCTGTCATAGGTTATCCGAATTGTTCTAGAGATATAGATTAAACGTCAAATCTCCGCTATGAACAATTCATGTGCCGTGACATATTTATGATTCTAAACAAATATCGTGAGTATCAGTCCATACCCGACGAACAATTATAGGTCCGATCTTAAAAGATCATTGACGTGACTGTCATCAAAGTATGGAGGATATCTCACATATCCATAGTGGTATCACAAGTCAAAGCAGCTAATATGTTATTCGACTCGTAAAGATTCCTATTGACATTCGTGTACCATCTATCAGGAATCTTCGAATGAGTCGTTCAGTATTTATCCAATAAATACCTACGTGTCTATGTGAGTCTCCTAAGACTCATGGTTTACTGAGACAAACCATTAGAACAATTCTAATATACGACACGTACCGGTCTCATGGGTTTACTAACCAACCAGGTATGTAAAACTTGACTAGGAACAATTTTAAGAATGGATTATATTGTGACATATCTCAGTAACAATGGTGGTGCTTTTGCAATTACGTCAAAACTATTCATTCTATGGTCTTTTACGCCTTTACCATATAATAGAATATATTGATGAATATTACTCAATTGTATTCATAATAAAATATAAATGTACATTGTATTTACAATAAATACAACAAAAATTGACGCGCCGAGCACCAACTCCGACAAACATGTCATATAACTTAGGGTGTTTACTCTTGCGCCATAATATATAATAGATGCATGGATATTCTAGTAATAAAATGTCA
>SKCR01007653.1:0-24570 GCA_019454045.1 Zanthoxylum bungeanum | reverse complement strand
TTGTGCCACATTACCCAATTCTAGTCTATTCTCGAATTTCACTGTAGCAGCCACGTAAATCTCAAATTTTGACTTATTTCTGATTCGAATTTGAAAATATATCCAACGCGGAAGTTGTAGATATTGGTCTTAGATTTCCGACATATAAAATTCATAACAATCGGAGATCGTACGAAGACGTTATGGCCTGAATACTAAGGGCTATTTGAAGAGAACATCGAACAAATTTCGTATCAGAACTGCGAGAAATCTATCGAATGTCCAAAAAGTAATTCCACAAGCACAAACACGCTTGAACATGATTTATACTATATAGTACACCATCTATAACATAGTAGTCGTCAAAATTACCGGGGTATTACAACATTATTTAAATACATATCGTTTCAAATAAGTTATTAATGTTTCAATTTTCATATTTTTTGATCTCAAACCTTTCATATTCTCAACTCTTCCAAACTCTTTGTTTTCTTAAATTTATTTCAATGAATTATTAATGTTTAATTTTTCACATTCTTCATTAACTCCACTGATTTTTAGTAGAAGTTTAAGAATTATAAATTATATTAAGTTAACTATAAAAGTGTTTCTAAGCTAATCAAATCCATACTTGCACTGAAAGATTTATTCTCTATCAATAAAGAGTTATAAAATAAAATAAGTTAGAAGTTACATGTATTAATTTGAGATAATGTTAAAGAAATTATATTACTTGGACAACTATAATTAAATGTACGATATTAATTAATTTTATTTTTTTACATTTGGTATATCATACTTGTCTCTAATAAGACGAATATGCGGGTTGTCTGCTAGTTTAAAGCCTCTCTATCGCGCCATGTGGCAGCTCAATATTAAATTCTATTAAATTATAATTAAATTAAATTTCTATTAAAAAATAAAAAACCTATTACAATAATAATACATTAAATTCTAAATTAAATTCTCTAAAATTAATTTTATTATTAAAAATTAAAATAAGAAACCTATTATAAAATTAAAAACATAATATCCTATTAAAATAAAAAACCTATTAATTTATACATGTCACATAATCTCTAATAATATTTTTTTTATTAAATTATAAAATTAAAATTTTTTAAAATTATTTTTTTATTTTAAAATTGTAAAATAAAAATTATAATTAAATTAAAAAATCTTTAAATAAGAAACCTATTACAATAACAATATATTAAATTATAAAATTAAAATATCTCTATTATTAGTTTTATATTAAAAAATAAAATAAGAAACCTATTATAAAATAAAAACATAATATCCTATTAAAATAAGAAACCTATTAATTTAATATATGTCATATAATCTCTACAATAGTTTTTACTATTAAATTATAAAATCAAAATATCGCTAAAATAATTTTTTATTTTAAAATTATAAAATTAAAATAATAAATTATTAAAATAACAAAATTATTGCAATATAAAAATAGAATCTTCTATTTATTATTAAATTATAATATTAAAATATATATCTATGATTTCTATTATTATTATTAAATTCTATCATTCAAATAAGAAACCTATTATAATATAAAAAATATAATCTCTTATAAAAATAAAAAACCTATTAATTAATTCATTAATAATAATAAATAAGAAACCTATTAATTCAATTAATTAATTAATAATAAATAAGAAACTTATTAATTTAATTAATTAATAATAAAAATAAGAAACTTATTATAAAATAAAAACATAATCTCTTATTAAAAATAAGAAACCTATTAATTTATACTTGGCACATAATCTCTATAACTAATTTTTTTATTAAATTAAAAAATAAATTAAAATATCTCTAAAACAATTTTTTATTTTAAAATTAAAATAATAATTATTGAAATAACAAAAATTTATTACAATATAAAAGTAGAATCTCATATTTATTATTAAATTATAAAATTAAAATATCTCTAAAATATTTTTTATAAAATTATAAAATTAAAATAAGAAACTTATTACTATATAAAAACACAATATCCTATTAAAATAAGAAATATATTAATTTAATTATTTAATAATGTATTTAATTATTATTAAATTATCAAAAAAGTCCCATTAAAATTAAAAAATATTTGAGGTATGACACACTCACAAAGGGTTGTTTTACTACCAAGTATAAAGTGTGTCAAAGTAATAAAATACCCGGTATGTTCAGGATCGACCCACATGGAATAGATTTAGTAAAATAAAGAATAATTCGAGTGAAAATAAAAAATGTTGAATTGTTTGAAGTGATGAACAATTTTAAACTGGACTGCAAGAATAAAATAGAATGTTAGAGGATCCATTCTTGATATTTCAAATATAGAGAAATATTATTTTTATAATATGTAAATATATCATTATTACCCAGTTAATATAGTACAAGAAATAATTATGTTAAACATATAAAATCAACTGTATAGATGATGATAACATTTGTCTATAACAAGTCCAATTAAGTACTCAATTATGCCAAATATATAAAACCAGCCATAAGGCGGTAACAAAGTTTGTCAAAAATTAGTCCAGAATTAAATTGCTCTCTCATATAATATGGGGTGAAGTATTAAATATGGTAACCAAGATGTGATTGTTTACAGTGAATCAAGAAACCCACAAATATAAGAGTAGATTAAATATTAGTCTTTAGATTACAATTCATATATTATAATATAAGTAAGATTTATTTATATTCTCATATTAAGAGTTTCACCATTTTACCCCTGCAGAATGGAATTAGCTACTCATGCTTTGAATAAAAGCACACATAATTTTATTACTGAAAGAAAAAAATTACAACAAAGCTTCAAAAATAAAATACACAAGAGCTGAAACTCCACAAATCCTCAGAGAGAGAAATATGGATCGGGATGATTTTGAAGTGCTGAACACCTCTATTTATAGCGGTGCTCGACACCTTTTCTTCCAATTTGCAAATCTCATTTCTTTTTTTTATTATATATTTTTTTCAAAGGTTGCCATTCACCGAAAGGTGATTGCAACCTTTTTTTTTTAAATTTAATTAATATATTAATATATTATAATATATATATATATATATTATATATATATATATATATATATATATATAATCTTGGTGAGACTTCCAATATAATATATATAAAATCTTGATGGGGTCCCACAAAATATAATTATATATATTATATAATAATAAAAATAATAAATACAATGTGTGGGTAAATATATTATAAGCTCATTTTGTTGTCAATCTAAATATGGTGAATGTTTTCCAAGTCCGATTTAAATCTAGCTGTCACGCTCTTTTGGATTTCTAGGTCTTGAAATTCAAATTTCATATTCATTTTCCTGTTGAGTAACTGATACACTATTTTACCTACACATAAATAATCAAATTATAAATGTGCTAAAATTTAGGGAATTAATCAAATTATAAGTGTAAAATGATTAGTTTTCCTTTTATTAAATGTATAGTGTTCATCACACCCCAATCAACTTATTACTAGGCCCTAGTAATTAAGCGAAAACTAAAAAGATAATTTCATATCCAAGTTAGTAATTGTTTTATTTCTTTCTAAATTATCAAAAAAGCAAATTCTCTTGTACTTATTACCCTTCTTCTAGACACACATAAGACAAAGTATCAACCAATTCATTGTGCCCACAATATTCACAGTTCTTGTAGAAAAGAGAATAATATGTTTGTCTTAAAGTTATATTATAATTCACACGTTTTGACACTGACAGTTTATTTATATACAAAAATAGATATTTTTTTAAATAATGCATCTTTAAACCTTTTAATGAGCTTTGCGCCAGTGACTCCCAAACCAGTTGGCTTTAGGGCACTAGGTGTTAAGACAGTCCTACAGACTTAATTACTCGGATCTCAGATGTCAAAAATAAGAAGTATCTGATTTCCTTAAGCTTTCTATTTAACCCATGTAACGAGCTTCGGGCTAGTGACTCCCATACCAGTTGGTCTCAGGGCACTAAGTGTTAAAACACTCATACAGACTTAATTGCTCGAGTTAGAGAGGCTACGAAATCAAACTTATTCACATAATTTTTTACAAACTCAAGCTCTACCGTTTTACGCGAACAATCACTGCTTGCTGAGGCAAGATGTTCGGTTACTAGTAAAAGCTTGATTATTATGTTAGAGTTTCTACGGTCCCGAGGATCGAATAACAAGCATAAAACAACATGTGAATACATCAAGGAGTTACGGAATACTCACAATGATCGGTTGAGTCGATGCGGTGATGAAAAAAAATCTTTTTCTGCCCTTTGAGAAGCTCGACAGTGAGCTGCAATGGTGTCCTCCATTTTCGGCTTTGTGTGGTTGCATCAAGCTCCAAGCTTTGGTTGATGATTCCAAGCTCATAAGTGGGTTTCCCTATCACATTCGTAAGGCTCCAAAAGCGTGCTAGCACTCCGTAATTTTTGCCACAAAAATCACTTATCCTCTCCTTGCCATTCACGGCATTTCAGTGAAAGAAGGAGAAGAAATGGCCTAAGGCCGAGAGAAAAATGAGAGGAGGGAGATAGTGAGTGTGTTGTGTTTTGTTGGTAGGAAATAAGTGTATCTAATACACAAATTTTGAAAGTCAAATATCATTAATAAAATAATGTTAAATGTCTTTCAAGCCATCAAATGTTTTCCATCAACTTCCATCAACTCACATCACTCATGAATAGTGACTGGTGTCAATCACTCAAAGTGAAAGACATCTATCACTTGATTGACGAATGATGTGACGCTAGATGTGACTAGCGATTTGACGCTTGATGTGACTTGCGTGCCGCACTCGAATTCAAAATGCGAATGCGCTCGCAAACACTTTCGGGCTCGGGTTCGCTAATTCCAAATTAACGAATTTTCCGTTGCGATATAATTAAATGATTATGCCTAGCGAAATCACTATTCACGTCGCTAACGAATTAATTCTAAATTAACACGTTCGCCCGAATTAAAATCTAATTTCAATTCCGCGTCGAAATCCAATTTCGTATAATATATCGAATATATTATTTTATCGATTAATTCCAAATTAATCGTTCTCTCTCTTTTATTAATATTTTATCCCAGATAAAATATCACCGTAATTAATCCCAGATTAATTTTCTCTCTCGTTTAATTAATCCCAGATTAATAAAGTGCGAGTCATACGCCATTTCTCCCCCTTCTATCAACACTTCTTTACCATTCTCAGCCGTATCACTGTAGAAACACCCGCTGCGTGTCATTCCTCTTACCACCTCTTCATCACTACTGGAGAAATCTTCCCAGAAATTATTCCCCTGTTCTGTTTCATCCTCACTGTTGCTATCCCAGATTCCCAAGCAGAAGGCTTGGTGGTCAAAGGATTTGAGGACAAGGCTTTCGGGTAGGTAGGCAGAGTTTATCATTAGGTTGGTGGTGGGACAGAGTGGTAATTCGACAGGGGGTTTTTATGTGTGTTAGGCTGTTCTGTTTCTGGGTCGGGTATCTTTTTGGATTCTATAAGGTCCTGGATTTCATGGCGGAGGCGGGCACAATTGTCAGTGTCATGGCCCTTTTGTTGGTGGAAATGGCAATAGTGGTTTAGGTTGAGATGTGGTGGTGGTGGGTGTGGAAGTGGTTTGGTCTCTAGGGGTTTCAGAATTCCCTGTCTTTTTAATTTCTCCAACACCTTAGACAAGGGTCTTCCTAAGTTGGAAAATCGTCGGTTTCGGATAGCAGCAATTTCAGCGGAAATAGGCTTGGTACCTGACGTTCCCCCAATGGGCCTCATGTTCAGGCCATAGAACTTCCTATTCTCCACCTCTTCTTCTTCTTCTTCAATATCCATGACAGTTTCCCTCAACTGTCGAAAATCAGTAATCATGGAGGTCACCCTCCTCAATTTGCCATAGATCGAGGGCTTAGTACCCTTGATAATCATCTTAATCTGGTCCTTCTCTGAGGGCCGAGTCTGCATCTTTAGAAGCTGGCTTCTCCAGCGGTCTACATACTCCTTGAAGCTTTCTTCCGGCTTCTGCTTAGTGTTCTCCAAATCACGGATTGACAAATCAATTTCTAAATTTGTAACATATTGCTTCAGAAAAGCTTCAGCCAGTTCCCTCCAGTCTTCCTTAACCTTTCTTTCCAGGCAATGATACCTTACTACTGGTGCCCCCTCAAGTGACATTCCAAAAATTTTATGTACTTGGCGTTATGACAAGCCCACTGAACTCATAACTGAAACATATTGACGGAGATGGACCCTCGGATCCCCATTCCCATTGAACCTGGCCATATCTGGCATCTTGAACTGAGTTGGAAGCTGTTCTGAAAAAATTCATTGCTTCATAATCTAACAATTCTTCATTTTTACCCTCATTTTGCGGGTAACCGTTTCTACCTGATCCCGAAGCTTCTGAAATTCTGCCTGAGACCCAATCATTCTTCCTGTTGCATATTCTGCCTGAGACCCAATCATTCTTCCTGTTGCATATTCTGCCATGTCATCATCAAAAGTGGGGATATCATCCCCCAACCCAATCGAAGGCTCCTCACGCCTCACATTCTTGGAATTTCCCCCAGCACGGGGCACAACCTTATTAGCCACAGCAGCAGTCAATGCTTGTAACTGTTCAGTAATCTTGGTGAGACTGTTCTCAAACTGATCCATACGGGATGTTTCATTCTCTGATTCGCTCATGTTTGCTATCAGCCTTTTAATAAGTCTTCCCTTTTCCCTAACCCAACGGATATCTATGATGGCTCTTAAGACACAAGAGAGTTAACATGATGTGTGTATGCATGATATGCATGAGATACGTGCGATGTGTGGAACATATAATTCGGCCCGTTGTCATTTTAAAGCTTCAATCATATTATTGCAAGGTGCAAACTTGTCCCAGTTGAAAAGGCCCAACAGGTTCACACCTTTGCGATAACATGGTTAAACAACTTCAAATGATAATGGGCCCAAACACAGGATGGCCCATCGGTATTTTAGAAACTTTTGGCCCAATTGTCAAAGGATAGGAACTCGTCCCAGTTTAAATGGCCAACAAGTTCGTATTTCTGACAAAAAGCCCAATTGCATCCAAATGAGGATGGTCCAAAAATACAAGCATAAAGAGATAATTCAAACATAAAGCAATAATTTCTACAGTGCGGCCCATCGATATTTCAGAAGCTTTTGGCCCAACTGTCATAGGATACGAACTCGTCCCAGTTTAAATGGCCCAATAAGTTCGCATTTCTAACAAGAAGTCCAACTGCATCCAAATGAGGATGGTCCACAAGCACAAGGAAATAGTTGCTATAGGTCATATAACTCCGGTCTACGTGTGGGTTTGCGGGAGTATAGACAAAGACTTTCCCTGACGAAGGATTTCCCACAACCAGGACTCCCCACTCAAGGGTTCAAGCGACCAAGTGAGCACACCTTTTTTATACCTTAAGGTACGTGCCAACGAGTTAAGGTGCGTGACTGACTGTCAAATGGATTTCCCGTTGTAGATTCCCCAGAGGGAGGGAGGAGCGAACTCTCTTAAATACCCAAGCCTCTTAGGCTCTTATCGCTTGGTGACAGGAATAAACAACGAGTCCTCCAAATTAGTCCATCACAATAGGCTACGAGTACATGATTATCTAGGTGCCTTCGCAGCTTTTCCTTATAGAAAGGTAGTGAATGAGGGAAGACACCAAACCATTACCTAGCCTTAAAATGCCTTTGATTAAACCCCTTTCAACCCACGATAAACACAGTTAATTAAAGCACAAATCACAAATATTACAAGACATTATTTCGGGGCCAATTCTCTATCCCCAGTGGAGTCGCCAGACTGTAGGACACAGATGTTGGACGACACTGTTCCGGGCTCGCGACCCGGTTGGGAGTACGGAGTAGCCGCGGGGGACTAAACAAGAGAAATAACATGGAGTCGCCACCCGGTGTGAACCGGGAAAATGATTTAAGGCCGCACTCACCCCTCGCAAGGGAAGACCTCAAACCGTTGGGTTCGGAACGGTCCCTTACTTATGCCACTCGTAATGATATGATTTGTGCAATAATTTAATCGAATCTACGCAACATATTTCCAAGAGTATTCTACTTTTAAGTTCACATGCATGAAAGTAATCATCATAACGACAAACATACAATATCACACAATAATCTGATGACTTGTTGAATCATCAAACGTGGAAAATAAATAACAACCTAAACATAAGTTGAACGCCTATTGCGAAAGAAGATAACTAAATCATGCATATAGGAATAACGTACTAACGACTAAATCATGCTTAAGGAACAAGTAACAAACTGACGACCTAATCATGCTTGGAACACAATCTCACGAACACATCAAACGGATAAATGCGGGAACACAAGTAGATAGTAGCAGTAAAAGTGTCACTAATGGAATGGTATGATTAATTACATAATGCAAGAAAAATCACCCCAGAAGCAATTATGCATGAAATGTGATGAAAAAGACTCAGTTCAGTGTATGCGTGTTCATGTAGCGTTCGAAAACGCGTTCGAACGGTAAGTAAAAGGCTCTCGTTCGTGTGACGTTTGATAACGCATTCGAACGGGACAAGACCTGATGAAACAAAATGCATGCGCATTCGAGTAGCGTTCGTAAACGCGTTCGAACGGTAAACATAAGGTTCGCATTAGTATAGAGTTTGAGAACGCGTTCGAACGGGACCAGACCTGATGCATGATAAAACAAAGGAAATACGTGTGCGTTCGTTAGTAAACGCGTTCGAACGGTAAACAGAAGGTTCGCATTCGTATAGCGTTTGAGAACGCGTTCAAACGGGACCAGACCTGATGCATGATAAAACAAACGAAATACGTGTGCGTTCGTTAGTAAACGTGTTCGAATGGTAAACAGAAGGTTCGCGTTCGTACAGCGTTTGAGAACGCGTTCGAATGGGACCAGACCTGATGCATGATAGACGACGCAACACATACATAGATAAGCAAATCCACAATGTAGGACCCCGTGTGCCCGATTGAACTCGTTCCCATTCAATCGGGTGTACCTCATCCGCGCGGCAAAACATCGTGGTTAAGGTAGCCTTTAGGCATTTTCCCTCGAATAGAGGACCTTGAATCCACCCTAGTTAGCCCATGCGCACAAGAATGCAATGCATGCGTAAATAAAGCAATGATATGCAAAGGGTAAATGACATAATAAAAGGCGCGGCCAAAACATCGTGGTTAAAGGTAGTCTTCAGGCATTTCCCTCGAATAGAGGACATTAATCCACCCTAGTTAGCCCATGCTCATTATGTTACCGTGCATATAAAATAAGGACAACAATATAGGACTTCATATATTCGATTAAACATATATCACATTCAATCAAACACACTTTGTCCGGCGCGGCAAAGCATTGTCGTAAAGGTAGTCTTTCAGACTTTTCTTCCCTCAAATAGGGAACCTTTAGGCCAACATACTAAGCCCATGCGCATCACATCATCAATACAAACAAATAATCGTACGGAAATTAAATGGCAGAATATAAAATACAGATAATAAACAAACAATATGCAAAAGGAAAGTGAAACATGTGCCGTTTGCTCAAGTGGTACGTGGAGTTGTATCCCAAGTACAGACCGTACTACCTTCCATTCGGATTCGGCTACGAAATTTATGTTTGGGTTTCCATCCTATATACCACAAGAGACGACACATTTTCCCATCCATTAAAAGGCCACAACATGCATCCACAAACGACTCTCATGCGAAGAAAATAAATAAAACAATTAAGAGATGAATAAAAATGAATAATAGAAGTGCCCTCAGGTCTAACCTTTTAAATCGCCTCTCGGATGTACGGTACACGATCGTCGGAAGGGTTAAAGCTCCGCAACTCCTCTGGTTCACTGGTCCACTGCTTCCTTTCGCTGTTTCGTTGTTTGGACCGCTGTCTTCACTCTATTTCACTGCTGTTTTTGCTGTTTTATTTTAGTTATTGTTTTTGTTGATTAGGGGGGCTGTTTTGTGGTTTCTGGAGAGATTAAGGGCTGCTATTTTATACAGTAATCTTAAGGGTTTTAAAGTGCAGTTTTTGTTCACTGTTTTTGGTGATTTAGGCTACTGTTTTAAGGTATTTGGGCTGCTATTTTTCGATGGATGTAAGGGTTATTTTAAGGGTGATTTTCGACTGTAGAGAGTGAGGAAGGAGAAGAGAATTCTTTGTTGCTTATGGCTTGTGTTATGCGTCAATGCTAGGAACTTTTTTGTGTGAATGAGCTAGGGTTTGGATGTGTGGTGAAGGCTTCTTTTTATAGGCACTTGCTAGATAAGGAAATGGACCAATTATTGTCATACAAGGAAAATTTATATTTGATTGGGGACATGATTTGTTTTATTTAGGTAGGGATATATTTTATATTTTATATTTTATATTTTATTTGATTTATTTTAATTTGGTATGTGATTTTTAGATTTTTTTTTAATTTCACCATGTGTTAAATATGTGTTTTATTAATTTGGATATGTTTTATGGGCCTTGGTGGGCTAATTGGGCTTGGGTGTGAGGCTAGCAGCAAAACCAGAAGTACCGACACCGTTCAAATGCCGATTCGAACGCTACACGAACGCCCGTAATCTGCTTGACGTTCGAACGTGTTAACGAACGTAGCAAGAACGAAAATAGTGAACATGTGAATGAATCTGATGACATACTTATTCTGAATTTCCCCTTCCGACGTCCATTTCCCGCGACTTCCGGGACTTAAAAGGTAGTGTCTCCAAATGAGACTCATCATAGGGACTTACATGCAAAATGCAGTGCCTACAGGTGATAGGGAAACCAATCATAGAGCTTGGAATCCTCTCAAAGCTTGGAGCTTATTCATTTTCAACAAAAAAGGGAGTCCTTGGCCGAATCTTCAAGGAAGAATTTTTGTTCTTGACGCATCCTAAATCCGTTCATTGTAAGTATGATTCCTCCATACTTCTTTATGTATTCACTTTACATTTCATTGCTTATATGATCTTGGATAAGTCTTAGAGACCAAACACAATGTCAGAGCGCCTTGAATAAGCATGAAAATTGTATTTAGGGTAAAATTTAGGAAAATTTGATTTGAGCATGATTTAACCAAATTGTTTGTTTGAGCATGCTTGTATATGAATAACTTGGAGTTATATGTGATCAATTTGAAGAAAATTTAATTGGATTAATTTTTCCCCAATTTAGTATGATGGCCGAATGTATAATAAACCCTAATGTCATGGTATTTTTTTGTTTTTAAGACCATTTGATGTGTTTAAAGACTTTGGAAATAATGATTTAAGATTCAATTGGATTGAAATCGGAATCGGACAAAAAACCCTCAAAATGCCGTGACCTAGAAAGCATGAAATGAGATGATTTTTTGTTTCAATAATGTTGGACATGTGTTGAACAAATTAAAGCATGATTAATTGATTAAATTGATATTTTGGAAATGTTAATTTAGATAATTAATTAATGTAATACAATTTAATTAGTTGGACTTAATTTAGAATTGGGCTTAATTTGTTGTATTTGGGCCTAATGGGCTTGGTTGAGCCAAGTTGGGTTAGGTCAATTGGATTGGATCCAAATTAGGCCCAAATCATTCCATTAAGTCCAAATATAACAAATGGGCCTTTTATGTTTAATTGGGCCTTATGGGCCGAAATTGGTTTCTTGGCAAATATGGTAATTCCTTAATTGGGCTTTGGTATTTGGGTTTGACCCATATTGACCAAAGTCCATGCCTTAAGAAATTAATTAAAAGCCCATTGGACTTTAATTAAACAACATTGGATGTTAATTGGGCTTTGAGACCCATTTAGATTAGATTTGGAATCTAAGTCGCAAAGACACATTAAAAAAGTGTAGTTATTTAATTTGGAATTAAATATAGAATTAGTATTGAATACGAATTAAATTAGATTTAAATTGTAGTTCGATATAATTCAAGAATTCATACTTTGAGTACTTATTCACAAACGAGTTAGACTCGCGCAAAATCAAATCGTTGTTTGAACATTGGATGATCACTTTATTCAAAGATTAATTAATTGGATTAGATTGATTGAATAACATGCTTTGTGTGAATACATGGATTGTGTTGAATGAATAATGTATATCGGATGGATATTAGAAGGGAAATGGCAAATTTGGAAATTGTTGTAAAATTTAGAAATTATTTAAATTGGACATGCGTGTCCAGCCTTATCTCTCTTGATTCTTTGTAATTCTCTTCTCACCTAATTCCCCTCAATGTTAATGAGGTTTCTTTCATTGTATTATGTAATTGGGTAGAAGTTAGAATAGTGCTAGCCGGGGAGAGGAAATGGAGTGATTTGTTCTAGGAACAATCTGTGAGATATCCATCCGCATATCATTATTAATTTATTTACCCCGCCTTATTATTCTTTTAGAATGCATGCTTTGTTGGACAATTATGACCCATAGCGTCACTATTTGTACAGATCATGGTGTTATTGTACAAATTAACTATGTGACAAAGGAGATTGCTCTCTTATCATTTGTGATTAGATCACCAAGATGTATAAATGATAGGAGGTCCCTATGATTTGTTCATGGATTGAGAATGATATGAGACAGTATCAGTCCACGAAGGATAAATCATTAAATATCCCTAGTCAGAGTATTATCGAGATCAGACATCGATAAATACGTAAAAGACTAGTATTACACTTATTGGCGTTGTGAGGGCACAAAGACATAGTTCTCATATGTTTGGGTATATGATACTCATGCAAGTGTAATAGGAGGTTGTGTTTTACCGATGGTATGGGAAACAGCTTCGCTCTGGATAGACCGCCTCGGAATTCCATTGGTAGTATGACTATGTGTCCATGGAAGTCCGAAATCAGGGTAGGTGTATTTGGTCTTAACCTGAGACTTGCACCGCTAATACTTGCGACAATTAATATACTTTGTTTTTGGTCGTCCAGGGCTTTAACCGGTTTCTGTGTACGCCTCTTCTGGGTATATCGAGAATCGTAGTGTGTTGGGTGTGATGTCAAGACGGATGTATCACTTTAGTCATATGGAGATGATGGTCACATAGGATACGATACTAGTACTCTTATGTACTGCAGTCATCGGGATAAAATGACAAGGTCATGTTTATCCGATATAGAGACTAGTTACCAGACATCCGACATTTGCTTCGTACGGGGCAGACACAATTCCATCCAGCCCCAGGCCTAGCACGTGATCATCCGATACTGGATCGACATACACAATACTACGTATACTACGCCTGATATAGATCATTATATTCCTGTAAGGATATTTCTGGAGAATTGGGTAGGCATGACGCTTTGCTAGAAGCCAACCTTGTCTTGTAAATCGGTACAAACGTAGTACTAGGATACTTACGTGTTGGGATAGTCTGACGACCGAATTTACTGCCAACATATATGGGGATCTCATGGGTCGCTTCCCGAAGATTCACCTATGACGTATGACTCGGACTCTAAATTAATCTGGGATTAATTAGAAGAGAGAGAAAGTTAATCTGGGATTAATTGCGGAGATATTTTATCTGGGATAAAATATCATTAAAGAGAGAAAAAAACGATTAATTTGGAATTAATCGATAAATTAATATATCCGATATATTAAACGAAATTGGATTTCGACGCGGAATTAAAATTAGATTTTAATTCGGGCGAACGAGTTAATTTAGAATTAATCGTTAGCGACAAGAATAGTATTATGCTAGGCATGATTATTTAATTAAATTAGATTTAATTACGTCGCAACGGAAAATTCTTTAATTTGGAATTACTGAACCCGAGCCCGAGATTATTTGTGAGCATATTCGCGTTTCGAATTCGAGTGCGGCACGCAAGTCAAATCCAGCGTCACATCATTCGTCAATCAAATGATAGATGTCTTTCACTTTGAGTGATTGACGCCAGTCACTATTCATTGATTGATGGATTGATGGAGTGATGTGTGTGGTTTGCAAGCATTTATGGCTTGATTTTTTGAAAAATCAAAAGTGGTATATGTTAATTGATTTTTTGGAAATCAATTGGTCAACACACAACCAACTCTCTCCTCTCTTTCTTCTTCCTCTCTCACGCCCAAGGGGCTGAAAAACCTTCTTTTTTTCTGTTGAAAATCGAGAGCCATAGGGAAGCTTAGAGTCGCGATTTTGTGTCAAAATCAGGAGTACTAGCACACTACGAAGTCATACGAAGGTGATAGGGAAGTCCACCCATGAGCCGGGAATCATTTGAAGAAGCTTGGAGCTTAGATTCTTGAAGATTGATGGCCGAAAATGGTGGAGGACAGCAGTTCACTGTCGAGCAGTCCAGTGAGCAGAAAATCAGATTTTTGTTACCTCGCGCGTTGCTCAACCGATCGATGTGAGTATTCCACAACTCCCTCGTTGTATTCGCACTTGTTTCATGCTTGTTTAATGATCTTGGGATGTTTAGAAAACTCCAACAATGGTATCAGAGAAAGTAAAAGCATGAAATATGATTTAGGGCTTAAAATTGGGTAAATTGATTTTGAGCATGAATTTATGAAATTGGATGAACGAATATGCTTAAATGTGTTTTAATTGAAGTTTGATTTGATCAATTTCAAGAAATTATGTTTGGAACATTTTTCCCCAAATTGGAAGGCTACGCCGAATCCACCTAGTGCCCTAATTGTCTTGGATTTTTATTTTTTGATTCATTAGATGAGTTGGAAACAATTTGGAATGATGATTTAATGTTAATTTGGATTTGATTGGATTGAATTCGAAATTGGACATAAAAATCCCCTTATTGCCGAGACTTGAAGAAGCATGAATGGGTTTGATTTTTTAATCAAAATGTGTTGGACATGTGATGATGATAATGAGCATGATTAGTTGTGTAAATTGATGATTTGGAATGTTGATTTATGTAATTAATTATGCAATACACTTTTGTATAATTGAATTGTGAAATGGATTTAGAATGCATGTTTAAGGGTGTATGATGATGAGACCTTAACAAAGATAATAAATTGGTTGCCAATTTGCACTCGAAAAACCCTCGCAAAATATTAAGCGTTTTTCCTTCCATTGAGTGATTCTTACTCAAGATCTAAGATTGGCATTGGCTTGTTGGCCAAAGTCAAGGCCTTTGTCCGTCGAAGATGTGTTTGAATCACGAGAGCTTTGTTCCATATTGGTGTCTTGTCCAAGTTGTGGTTTGTTGGCCAAAGTCAAGACCACTTCTTGTCCATCGACATTGATTACGAAGCTTTCCATGGTCAATGGGTCGCGATTAACTGGGATCACTAAGTTTGTTGTGCCAAAGCCAATGCTTAGTTGATTCAGAGGAAAAAGGTTAGGCAATACATTGGATGTATTGGCATATATAAGATGTATGTTTCGGACTTGGATGTCATCCTACTGGATCTAGGAATTGGATTGGATCCAATTGATCTTAGAGATCTACCTAGTTAATTATCATACAATTTGTTGGCCAAAGTCAAGATTGTGTGATATTTAACGGGATCCTAGCCCACTAGGAAACACAGTTTCCCGAGTACTCGACAGAGGGTTAGAGGCTCACCGAAAAATAGTGGGAGGCAAGAATTGAATTTGCAATATTCGTTTAATTACTTGCCATACGCGCTCAAACAAATATCATTCGTCAAATAAATTAAATGTTAGTTGGACTAATATTTAAACGTTGTTTTAATTAACAGTTGGACTGTATTCAAATAATTCATTTATAGTTGGTTATATAATTGGATTATAGTAATCAATATATTTGATTTAATTAATTATAGTTGATTAAATAGTTGGACTATAGTAATCATTATAATAAATAGTACCAAAATCGTTGATTAAATAGTTGGACTATTAAAATCAAGATAAAATTGAAAGATTGACATTTAAAACATAATCATAGGGAAAATGTATTTAAATGGTTTAATTTTCAAGTTGGGAATAAAATTTCAGGATGGTCCTGGAAAATAATAAGTTACTTTATTTGATAAAATAACATATTATGCCTAAGCCCAGAATTAAGCAAATAGTAGAGCATAATCTTTGGAAGATTTATGTAATGATAACTTTAGTGCTTAGTCCATTAAGCTCATCGCAGTAGACTCCTTAATTTCTTAATCAGAACTAAAGATTAGATCCTTAAAGTATGATAAAGAAATTGAAGGATCTTCATAGATTTATAATTAGATCTTAGAAGTACTATAATTGCAATACTAACTCTTGGAGATTTAATGACTATTCTCAAGGAGATAAAGTCAAACTTTGCAATTAGGCAAGTATCGCAAGGCGCACCTCACTTCTATATTCTAGAAACCCGAGGCTAGGCCAAAGGCTTCTGGAATGTTGAAAACGGCAAAGGCAAAATCATTATAATCTTCTAGGAAGATAAAAGACATATCCAAATTGTCTGCTTAAATTGTGGCAAACGGGATCGCGGAAGCGTGACTGCCGTTTGGACAAAACAGACATGAAGGAATTAAAGACGGTGCAAGGCTCCGGCTTTAAATATGTTTATCATAATTATGTTCATTACTAGTATTAAAATTGGATTTTAAATACTTAGTGTGGTACATAAAATATATGTATTGATAATCAGAATTTGTTTTGAACAGGATACTGACTTCAATAGAGATTAATCTGCGATTTGGAAACGGGACAACAGTTGCTGTTTAACCGTAGATACCTGAATTTAGGAACTACCTTCGGGTACGTACTTAAATTAGGAAACTGTTATAATGTAACTAGTTTGACTAGAGACATCATCTCCATATCAGTGTTTAACCCACTGCGGGTGAACCTTTATATTTAGAACACTAAAGTGTTTTTTTATATAAAGATGATATTGAGATATACATATTAGATGTGAATAACAGTATTTATATTTTGAATATAAATAAATCTCAAACGTATAAAATGACAAACAAACAGCTCAAACTGATTTGATCAGGAGAAACTAATTTGTGGCATTGTTGTCTGGGACACAATCTAAAATAAGAATCGTATATCCACACTTTTGAAGAGTGTGTACTAGGACTAATTTGATTCCATTCAAATAAAGTCTACGAATCTAGTTTATTGGGCAAAGTGCCTAAAACACCTTTACTTGGTAAAAGTGCAAATGTCACCGATTTGTTAGCCCTAGTTCATAGTGAAGCAAGTGGGCCCATGTCTAGCTAGGCTAGAGGTGGATATGAATATTTCGTGACCTTTACGGATGTGGCATCGCGTTGTGGTTATGTGTCTCTTTTGAAGAATATAAATCAGAAACTTTTAAAGTTTCGACACGAAATAGACAAACAGATCGGCTATAGTATTATACCGTCACGGTAAGACCGTAATGGAAAATACTTAAGCAATATGTTTCTAATATACTTGAAAGAGTAAGTATTCTTTCAAATGATGACTCCTCCTCGGAACACGTCATTTTGACGGTGTGTCCGAATTGAGTAACAAAATTTTGTTGGACATGATAAGGTTAATCATGAGTCGCTCTGAGCTACCATTTCCTTCAACGGATAAGCATTAACAGTGCAAGAACTTATTTTGAATAAGGTTCCATAAAATCTGTTTGAAAGATTTCATATTAGATATGAACAGGAAAGAAACTGGGTTTCTCATTTCTAAAATTTGGGATGCTAGGCATATATTTGGATGATACCAAACTAAAACCCAAAAAGGATAAGTGCCAATTGTAGGTTATCCTAGGGAACCAAAGTATTGTACTTATACATCTCACATGAGAACAATTAATTGTTGCTCACCATGCGGTTTTCCTGAGAGGAATACCAATATGCAGTGGTAAGTGGGAGGATAGTAATACTTGATGAAATCGGAGAAATACTGTTCCAGGCACCGATTCCTAATGGAACACAAATAGTTCATCAAGGATGAAACTATACCATTAATCTTCGAATACACAAGAACCGCGTAAGTCGGAGAGAGTCAGAAAATAACCTGGGGTATGGGTTTCTGATCTCACCTCGTAAAGATGTCAATCTTATTGAGGAATACCAACTGACTACGTATGAGGAAGTGATACAAGGTATCGACTCCCTATTATGGCAAAGTGTCATGACGTCCGAAATGGATTCCATGTATATCAACTATGTTTGGATACTAGTTGAAGTATCGGAAGGCATTTTGCCTATTGGTACTATATCAGTCTTCAAGGAAGACATACATGGATGGCAACATACCAATGTACTAAGCTAGGCTTGTAGCGGAAAGGTATTGTTATCAACATTGTGTTGATTATGATTCAACCTTTTACCTATTGCCACGGTAAATCCATTTGGATAATGCTTACTAATGCTGCACATTTCATTCATGAAATATGTCAACTGAACGGGAAAATCGTTTTCCTTAAAAGGAAACCTTTTGGAGGATGTTTACAACATCCTGACGGTTTTGTCGTACTATAACTAGCAAACAAGCTTTGCAGGTTAATCGATCTATGTTTGGATTGAAGCAAGCATCAGGTTCTTGGAATTACCGTTTTGATGTAATCATAATAGTTTATGATTTAATTCAAAACGAAATGATTCTTGTGTATATAAGGAGATTAGTGGGAGCACACTGACTATAAATGTCTTATAAATAATGATAATATGTCATTTCTTGGAAATGAAATTTTCATAATAAACAATCGGTGAAAGCTTGGCTTTCATCAAAAACTCTCCGAGAAACCGTACATTGAAAAATGTACGCGACCTGGTGTCTCATACGCTTTGAGCATATGGATTCACAAACAAGCCAATCCAAGTGATAGTCACTGGATTGATGTTAAGAACATCCGTTAGTATCTTAGAGAACTAAGGATGCTGTCTTAATCTGTGAAGAAG
Organism: Zanthoxylum bungeanum; assembly: GCA_019454045.1. Taxonomy (NCBI): domain Eukaryota; kingdom Viridiplantae; phylum Streptophyta; class Magnoliopsida; order Sapindales; family Rutaceae; genus Zanthoxylum; species Zanthoxylum bungeanum. The sequence continues at coordinate 5,740 of SKCR01007653.1, read as the reverse complement.
GAGAACTTGAAGTGATTGGGATCACTACTGCCTAAAACGACTATATGTCGTAAACGGTACTATACAGTTTGAATAACGGAACAGTGAGCTGGAAATCTTCCAAGCAAGATACTGTTACCGAATAAACAACAATGCGGAATATTGATGCAGTTGAGGCAACAATAGAAGCCATTTGGGTCGATGATAAATCTAATTAGATTAGATATAGTTCTGTTAGCAGCTGAGCTAGGCTTCAGCGCAGGCTAAAGAATTAATGGTCTCATCAATGATCCAGATACATACTTCGATATTCATCTGATTCGTTCAGATCATACATCGTTGTGATGTGATGATCGTATAAATCGCATCAGACGATAATCATGCAAATCCGCTGACAAAAGCCTTTCCTCAGTAATTTGAGCCAACCGTACATAGTTCGGATCATACATCATGGTTTTGTTGTACAAATTAACTATATGACAAAGGAGATTGCTCTCTTATCATTTTTGATTAGATCACCAAGATGTATAAATGATAGGAGGTCCCTATGTTTTGTTCCTGGATTGAGAATGATATGAGACAGTATCAGTCCACGAAGGATAAATCAATAAATATCCCTAGTCAGAGTATTATCGAGATCAGACATCGATAATTACGTAAAAGACTAGTATTACACTTGTGCGCGTTGTGAGGGCACAACGACATAGTTCTCATATGTTTGGGTATATGATACTCATGCAAGTGTAATAGGAGGTGTGTTTTACGATGGTACGGGAAACAGCTTCGCTCTGGATAGACCCCCTCAGAATTCCATTGGTAGTATGACTATGTGTCTATGGAAGTCCGAAATCAGGTTAGATGTATTTGGTCTTAACTTGAGACTTGCACCGCTAATACTTGCGACAATCAATATACTTTGGTTTTGGTCGTCCAAGGCTTTAACCGGTTTCTGTGTACGCCTCTTCTGGGTATATCGAGAATCGTAGTATGTTGGGTGTGATGTCAAGATGGAAGTATCACTTCAGTCATATGGAGATGATGGTCACGTAGGATACGGTACTATTACTCTTATGTACTGCAGTCATCGGGATAAAATGACAAGGTCATGTTTATCTGATTATGGAGACTAATTACCGGACATATGACATGTGCTTCGTACGGGGCAGACACAGTTCCAGCCCTAGGCCTAGCACGTGATCATCCGATACTGGATCGACATAGACAATACTACGTATACTACGCCTGATGTAGATCCTTATATTCCTGTAAGGATATTTCTGGAGAATTGGGTAGGCATGGCGCTTTGCTAGATGACAACATTGTCTTGTAAATCGGTACAAACATAGTACTTACGTGTTCGGATTGTCCGACGACCGAATTTACTGCCAACATATCCAGGGATCTCATGGGTCGCTTCCCGAAGATTCACCTATGACGTATGACTCGCACTCTAAATTAATTTGGGATTAATTAGAAAAGAGAGAAAGTTAATCTGGGATTAATTGCGGAGATATTTTATCTGGGATAAAATATCATTAAAGAGAGAAAAAACGATTAATTTGGAATTAATCGATAAATTAATATATTCGATATATTAAACGAAATTGGATTTCGACGCGGAATTAAAATTAGATTTTAATTCGGGCGAACGAGTTAATTTAGAATTAATTCGTTAGCGACGTGAATAGTAATTATGCTAGGCATGATTATTTAATTAAATTAGATTTAATTACGTCGCAACCGAAAATTCGTTAATTTGGAATTAGCGAACCCGAGCCCGAGATTATTTGCGAGCGCATTCACGTTTCGAATTCGAGTGCGGCACGCAAGTCAAATCCAGCGTCACATCATTCGTCAATCAAGTGATAGATGTCTTTCACTTTGAGTGATTGACGCTAGTCACTATTCATTGATTGATGGATTGATGGAGTGATGTGTGTGGTTGGCAAGCATTTATGGCTTGATTTTTTGAAAAATCAAAAGTGGTATATGTTAATTGGTTTCTTGGAAATCAATTGGTCAACACACAACCAACTCTATCCTCTCTTTCTTCTTCCTCTCTCACGCACAAGGGGCTGAAAAACCTTCTGTTTTTCTGTTGAAAACCGATAGCCATAGGGAAGCTTAGAGTCGCGATTTTGTGGCAAAATTGGGAGTGCTAGCACACTACGAAGTCATGCGAAGGTGATAGGGAAGTCCACCCATGAGCCGGGAATCATTTGACGAATCTTGGAGCTTGGATTCTTGAAGATTGATGGCCGAAAATGGTGGAGGATAGCAGCTCACTGCCGAGCAATCCAGTGAACAGAAAATCAGATTTTTATTGCCTCGCGTGTCGTTCAACCGATAGATGTGAGTGTTCCGCAACTCCCTCGTTGTATTCGCACTTGTTTCATGTTTGTTTAATGATCTTGGGATGTTAGAAAACTCAACATACTTAAGGGTGTATGATGATACCTAATAAAGACAATAAATTGGTTGCCAATTTACCGCGGAAAAACCCTCAACAAATATTAAGCGTTTTTCCTTCCATTGAGTGATTCTTACTCAAGATCCAAGATTGGCACTGGTTTGTTGGCCAAAGTCAAGACCTTTGTCCATCGTGGATGTGTTTGAATCATGAAGGCTTTGTTGCATATCGTATGTCTTGTCCAAGTTGTGATTTGTTGGCCAAAGTCAAGATCACTTCTTGTCCATAGACATCGATTACGAAGCTTTCCAAGGTCAATGGGTCCCGCTTAACTGGAATCATTAAGCTTGTTGTGCCAAAGCCAAGACTTAGTTGATTCAGAGGAAAAAAAATGTTAGGTTTATATCTAGGTCCCAAGATCAAACAAGACATGAAATACATGTGTGAATACATCAAAGGAGGGTAGCGGAATACTCACATCGATCGTTGAGACGAATCGGCAACAAACGAAATTGATTTTTCCCCTTGCAAAAACGCAACTGCAGTGCAGTCCACTGCCTTGACAGTTTCAATTTTGAGTCAAGTTTTGAGCTTCGAATCTTCGTCAAATGGTTCCCGACTCATGGGTGAACCTCCCTACCACCTTCGCAAGTCTCTCAGAGTGCTAGCTCTTCTTGATTTTGCCACAAAATCAAGCACATTGCTTCCCAAACTCACGCCCAAAATGAAGAAAACCAGTGAGCATTTTACTGCCCATTTGGGCGTGAATAATGAAAGAGAAAGAGAGGAGGGAAAGTGTGTATTAGGTTTGTAAAGCATTTCCAAAATGCCTTATATATTTTTCATAAAAATATATTAAACATTTACCAAACAATTAATTAAAATCAATTGGTAAATACTTTCCACCAACTTACACTATTTCACCAAAACACATCACTATTCATTTTCACTTTATTAAAGTGGCACGTCTTTCAATCAATCCAATCACATCAATCAATCACATCACTCAAAGTGACGTTTGATTTGACGCTTGATGTGACGAATGATTTGACGCTTGATGTGACTTGCGTTGCCGCACTCGAATTCGAAATGCGGATGCGCTCGCAATCACACTCGGGCTCGGGTTCGCTAATTCCTAATTAGCGAATTTACCGTTGCGTCGTAATTAAATGATTACGCCTAGCGAATTCACTATTCACGTCGCTAACGAATTAATTCTAAATTAATTCGTTCGCCCGAATTAAAATCTAATTTTAATTCCGCGTCGAAATCTAATTTCGTTTAATATATCGAATATATTAATTTACCGATAATTCTAAATTAATCATTCTCTCTCTTTAGACGATATTTTATCCCAGATAAAATATCTCCGTAATTAATCCTAGATTAATTTTCTCTCTCTATCAAATTAATCCCAGATTAATAAATGTGCGAGTCATGCGTCATCGGTGGATCACTGGAAGCGACCCATGAGATCCCCGGATATGTGGCAGTAAGTAAATACGGTCGTCGGAGTATCGAATCACGTACGTACCAAGTACTACGTTCTACCGATTTACGAGACAAGGTTGGCTTCTAGCAAGCACCAAGCCTACCCAATTCTCCGGACATATTCTTATAAGAATATTAAGGATCTATATCAGGCGTAGTCTACTAAGTATTGTGTATATTGGCCCAGTATTGGATAGTCACGTGCTAGGGCTGGGGCTGGATAAGTGTCTGCCCCGTCCGAAGCACATGTCGGATGTCTGGTAACTAGTCTCTATAATCGGATATACATGACCTTGTCATAATATCCCGATGGCCGGCCAGCACTTAAGAGCACTAATACCGTATCCTGCGTGACATCATCTCCACTATGACTGGAGTGATACTTCCGTCTTGACATCACACCCAATACTCTACGATTCTCAATATACCCAGCATTGGCGTACACAGAACCGGTTAGAGTCCTAGACGACCTCAACTAAAGTATATTGATTGTCGTAAGCATTAGCGGTGTAAGTCTCAGGTTAAGACCATACACACCTACCCTGATGTCGGACTCCCATAGACACATAATCATAATACCAATGGGATTCCGGGGGTCTATCCAGAGCGAAGCTGTTTCCCGTACCATCGGTGAAACACAACCTCCTATCGCACTTGCATGAGTATCCAATACCCAAATATATGAGAACTATGTTGTTGTGCCCTCACAACGCGCACAAGTGCAATACTAGCCTATTCCGCATTATCGATGTCCAGTCTCGATAATACTACGACTAGGGATATTTAATGATTAATCCTTCGCGGACTGATACTGTCTCATATCATCTCAATCCAGGAACTAATCATATGGACCTCTCTTCATTTATATATCTAAGGTGATCTAATCACAAATGATGAGAGTGCAATTTCCTTGTCACATAGTTAATTTGTACAACAACACTATGATCTGTACAAATAGTGACGCTATGGGTCATATTATCCAACAATCTCCCACTTGGCACATAGCCAGTCACCCCGAACTATGTACGGTTTGCTCAAATTACTGAGGAAAGGTTTTCGTCAGCGGATTTCCATGATTATCGTCTGACGCGATTTATACGATCACCACATCGCCACGATATATGATCCGAACGAATCAGATGAATATAGAAGTATATATCTGGATCGTTGATGAGACCTTTAATTCTTTAGCCTTGTGTTGACGCCTAGCTCAACTGCTAACAGAACTATATCTAATCTAATTAGATTTATTATCGACCCAAATGGCTTCTATTGCTGCCTCAGCCGCAGCAATAATCCGCATTTGTTGTTTATTCGGCAACAGTATCTTGCTCGGAAGATATCCAGCTCACTGTCCCGTTATTCAAACTTTATAGTACCGCAGTATTTTAACTGTTTGGAAACTTACGGCAGTGATCCCAGTCACTTCAAGTTCTCATTCTCCATAGTTTTAGACAGCATCTTTAGTTCTCTAAGATACTAACAGATGTTCTTTAACTTCAATCCAGTGACCATCACTTGGATTGACCTGATTGTGACTCCATATGCTCGAAGCGTATGAGACACCAAATCAAGTACATTTTAAATGTACAATTTCCCAGAGAGTGTTAACAACTCCAAATCTATCCCAGTAGATCTTTATCCTTGAATAAAGGTTGTTACTCCCCAGAATTCTACGGAGAATTTCTACGAAAGCCAATCTTTCACCAATTGCTTTATGGGAATTTCCTTGTCAGTGCGCTCCCACTAACCTCCTTATATACACAAGAATCATTTCGTTTTGAGTCAAATCATAAACCATTATGATTATTTCAAAACGACAGTTCCAAGAACCTTATGCTTGCTCAATCCAAACATGGA